>WYDF02265695.1:14438-27073 GCA_009867245.2 Adranes taylori
AAGCAGTAAATGTAATTCCGATTAATCAATCGTAATTCAGAGAGCATCTTCAGATTAGTCAATCGTAATTCAGAAGTCATTGAATTTAAATCAGATTAGTCAATTGTAACTCAAGAAACGTAACTATATTCCGATTAGTCAATTATAATTCAGAAAGCATGTAATTCGGAAAGCATCAAATGCAAATCAGAATAGTCAATTGCAATTCCTAAAGTATCAACTGCATTCCGCTTAGTCAATCGCAATTCTGAAAGAAGTAAATGTAATTCTGATTAATCAATCGTAATTCAGAAAGCATCTTCAGATTAGTCAATCGTAATTCAGAAGTCATTGAATGTAAATCTGAAATTAGTCAATTGTAACTCAAGAAGCGTAACTATATTCCGATTAGTCAATTATAATTCAGAAAGCATTTAATTCGGAAAGCATCAAATGTAATTCAGAATAGTCAATTTTAATTCAGAAAGCATTTTCGATTAGTCAATAGAAATTCAAAAAGCGTTAAATGTAATTCAGATTAGTCAATGTAATTCAAAAAGCATTCTCATATTACTCCATCGTAATTTAGAAATCATAAAATCTAATTCAGATTAGTCAATTGTAATTCAGAAAGCATTATATAGAATTACAGTTTCTAGCCATCTGAAGTAATCACTAGCTATTTAAACAATACAAAATAAAATGTTTCAATGAATTTTGTTCAATTAAAAGTAATTAAAAGTAATTTTTAATTGGCAATAACAAGCACACGTGTTCTAATATAAATATTTCAATTTCTTTTTTTTCTTTTCAGAGGCCTCAACTTATATCACAATTTGATCAAAAACGTGGTGGTGTTAGAACTGATGTTATAATGACGAAGTAAGTGAAAACATTTTCAGCGTGTCACCATATTCGGCGGTTCTAAAACGAAAATTCTCATCGTCAACTCCTCGTACCAAATAGTTATTTGTTATTATAATTTCCTCAAAAAATTTAAAGAAGAAATTAAAGAAAAGAAGTAAAGAAAAATGTATTTTTAATATTCATAATATTTATTTATTTTATTTCTGTTTCAATTTAATACAAAATTACATTTAATTTCAATCATTGTTTAGTAACTTTTAGCATACAACGAAAGTATTTTAAACAAAATTTACATGTAATTGAAATCAATAAAAAATCGTAATTATTTAGTTGTTTCAACGATTAATACAAAAGATTCTTTATTATCTCCCATTTTTAATTATTTACATTATTTAAAATTTCGAAACAATAAACTTAACATCAAATTTAAAATGCATACAAAATGTTAAGTGATATATTTAAAATTAGACAAAACATAAAGGCTGCTTTAATTAAAAAAAAAACAAACACCGGAGTTGACGATCAGAACCGCATCTGCTTGAAATATCATTTATTATTTTGCATTAGCAACATTAGAGCTTCTTTTAAAAAAATTAATTCGTACCTATTCAGTGACGGATTCAGGAAGCGCAGGACCATATTCAAAATTTAGATGAAGCAAATGATATCTAGTCGAACCCATTGAGTCCGCCGAAATTAAAAATATATATATAAAACCTGAATCCGTCACTGTACCTAATCAAATTCATAAAGAATTCCTTATTTCGTTTAGTTTTAATAGTTCTTTTATATTATATAAACAATTTTTTAATAAAAGATTGTTTATATAAATAACTCTTTATAAATAGTACGTAGTCATGTACTATTTATAAAATATTTATTTTCTGGTGATTGAATTTTGATTTTATTTAAAAGCAACCATGTATATTTAGCATTTTTTTCTTAATTCTTGAATTTATTAAAATAGACAGGGTGTATAAAAACTTATTATGCAATAAGTGTAAATCTATCAATAATTTCTATGGAACAGTTCATTATTGGACGCGGAGAGAAATATTATAAGTAGATTTGAAAAAATAACAAAATGCGAACAAAACACAAATTAAATAATTTAGTAGTGTAATTTTGATTCTAAAAATTTTGTCGAAAATCGAAAAGCGGATGAAACAAATTGCTTCCATGAAAGTTATTGAAATTATTAAGCTGTCGCTTTTCAGGTTTTTTACACACTGCCTAGGAAATTCTAACTATTAAAAATTTAAATATGTTGGATTAACGAGTGATTAATTTTTGATTTAAATCGAAATGCTTCTTTCATTTATAACTTAGCTTCAGTTAATAGAAGATTAGTTAATAGAGATTTCGCATATACAGGGTGTTTTAGTTAATAATAATTGTCTATAAAGTAACTGGAGAATGCTTGACCCAAAACGTAACAATTTAACATACAAATATTCTCCGTAACCGAAATACAGGGTGTTTAATTTAAAAATATAATGATAAAAGATAAATGTATTTAGGTTTCATAAAAAAGTGCCAAATTGGCATAATTGGTTCAAAAAGAAACTCAACAATATATTTCTTAACTGCAACAGAAATAAGTAGGTCCTCTGGGCGCACCTATACTTACCGCCCACTTATGTCTGATTTCTGCAGTATTGCAATCAGTGGATATTCTGAGGCCATCACATAAAATAACGTGCCTTCCGCCTGCTTGATAATAGTTGCACAAAATCTTATTCAGTGATTCTTAAAACAGCTCAATGGTTTAGACTTTTGAAAACAATAAGCGGTCACTTCCGGTATGTGGAAGTCGGTAAAAAATGCATAAAACCTAGTAGTCCTAAAGCTACAGGGAAAATTTTGAACCGATTAGTTAAACATTTGAATCTGCTAAGAATCAGTCACCGGAAGTAATGGAAATATTTTGAGTACGATTAGTTTTGCCTTCATATCAAATTTGATTGCAATCGGTTGGAGTTGTCACTTCTGGTGAGTCGATATTGTCCAAAGTATACGAGTTCGTCTACGGAGAGCCCCAAATACGTATGCCAAATTTCATTGCAATCTGTCAAACCGTTTAAATACTATAGTGTTCTCAAACCCACCCACACACAGACATCATTTAAAAAGTCATCAAAATTGCTTCTGTAGACCTCATGGAGACGTGAAAATCTGATAAAATTGGTGTATATGAAAATTTACATGATTGTAATAAAAAATACAACTAAATAAACCAATACAAATGTTATCCCCCCTCTCTTTTTACCCGTTTAGAATTAACTTTGTTTATTTTATTATCTCCTTATCCCTCTCCTCTTTTTTTCTTTTCTTTATTCATTATTCATATCCCTTTTATTACTCCTCCCAAACACACACTTATATTCCTCTGTCCACTCAATTAAAATACATTTATTCATACAGTGCTCCCATCTTTCCGTATTTCTCTCACATATTTTATACACCCTTCACTTTAACTCATTTAATATGTATTTCCTCTTTCTTCACTCCCACATCTAAAACGCGCTGTCATCCGTTTTTCTGACAACCTCTCCACACTGATCATATAGGCATATCTTCTATTGTACCTACTCTTCCTCATGCTTCTACATCTTTCTTGAATCTCAATATCATTCATTCTGACTTCGTTACACCATCTATGCTCTACATTCTCTCTAGCCATCTTTGTATTGACCATTCCATTCTTTCACACGCTTTCTTTCGCTCTTTTGCGAAAGAAAGAGTATGCTTCATTCATACATACTCGAAATCGTCATTCGTACATACTCCTTCCTATAATCCTCCAACACCTTTAAGTACACCAATTTTGACTAATTTCTCCCTTTCATCCATCTACCAACCAAAATCCCACTCCCATCCTCAGAGTTGTCCGGCATTGCTTCTCGCAAATTGGGCGCCTAAGCAGATTTCACCTCACTTAACTTTGTTTACTTGTTTATTTTATCGCCACTCTTCACTTTTTTGGTCTCCTCCCCCAAATCGTGTTTCCTCTTTACTGGCATAATTGTGGCCGTGTCTCAACTATATTTAAACAATACCAGAATCAATATCGTTTTGTTCACACTTTATCGTAATGTAATACCTAGTACCCTTCTCTGTTCGGTCCATGGCGTGCACACGAACAGTGTATGCTCCTCTGTTTCGTGTTGGCAAGCTGGGAATTCTTTCTTGCATCCATGAGCATCTTGCATATACCGCACACCTCTTCTTTGGTTTAATGGCAGGCAACTGTTCAAGTTTATCAAAAAGCGTAGTTGGAGGAAAGTATAAATATTACATTTCTGCCTTCTAGATCATGCATGAAGATATGAAAGTAACCAATATCATTATACACACTAATAGTCAAGCAGCACTTAGAACATACCAAGCTAAAACCTGTAAGTCCAAGCTACTGTGAAAGTGCCTAGCACACCTGAATGAACTGAATAACCATCTTAAGTGATGTTGGGTACCTGGACATGTAGGAATAGGAATAAAAAGCACTAAACAATTTGATAGGTTCCAACCATTCCCTTGATCGATCTAAAAACTTCCGGAAGCAGATACTAAGACAATGGTAATATAGAACCAGAATAAAACACTGGAAGAAAGTCCCATGACAAAAGCAACTTAAAGAGTTTATAAAGCAGAATCTGATAAAAGGATCAAATTACATAGTTGTACAAAAAAGTAACTCTCGATATACTCTATTTATATTTCAGGACACTCTCCTCTGAATTATCACAAGCATAAAAACGGAAAGATTTAGACGCCAACATGCCGATTCTGCAAAACTGATACAGAAACTGCAAATCACATGATGTGTGAATATCCTGCAACATTCAGATCGAGTTGCAGAGTCAGGCATGTTAGATAGTGAGTACAGCGTACATCGGGGTACAGCATCAAAAAGCAATCTCAAGGTTTCTTAGGGAATTTAGACTATTTTAAATAGATAAAAAAGAGCAGACTCCAAAAGAACTTTTAGGTCGATATGGCGAAGGGGTCCCTCACCCAAGCTTTCTTTATATGATAATAACATCCTGCTTCAATGAATTAATTCCTGTCTCTTATTTTCAACAAAAGTTGGATAAAAATATACGTAGGAAATATTTGGGCATAGAGATAAATTCAGGATATCATAAAATGAACTCACTAATGAAGACTTACTGGAGAGATAATATTAAAAAAATTTAGTCATTGCAAAGGCCCTCAAAACAGTGATCATCCATACATTTCCTAGAACTAAATTAACTAATAGATAAAAAAGGCCGTATGACCTAATTTACGAAGAAGAAGAAGAAGCAATATTTATCTAAATCTTTTGGGTTATGTTATTATATTTTGAGCCAAGCATTTTCTACAGACTCTGGACAATTTTTTAACACTGCAGATTAAATGTTTTTTTTTATTTAGTACTTTGTAAATACTTCACTGAGTTTGGTTTTGTACAGTAATTCTCTTGAAGCCCTAACTAATACAAAATACTCTCGATTTATTTCGATCGAATCGAAATAAATCAGTTTTCATATCGATTTATTTTAACATCAAGCACATATTTTGATTACAGTTTCATAATAATCTCTTGAATTTTGCATCTTCAAAACTGTACTTGAACCCTCTAAAATATACCACATGCTTAAGTCAACATACGAGGTATTTTCAAGAAATAACGAAAATTTCTTGTAACTGTATTTTGTTATTTATCGAGTTTTGAAAATCACAAGAGCGTTATCAGCAATCTATTTCACTACTCTAAGTGTATTCTTTTGTTTTTTGTTTCTCAATTGATTTTCTGTGAAGACGACATTAGTTTCTACGCCAGTACAAACTGCATTAAATATTTTTTGTTAATATGAACGCAAAATGTTGACATACTTTAATGTAAAATTGTTGTTTGTAAAAATGTTCTTGAATAAAGAGTTGATACGATATTTATATCAGAGAATGGAATGTGAATATTAAAGACAAATCATGAATCTGCATTTTCATTGCTATTTCCTATAATTAAAGCATATTAAAATGTAGGAAATCACAATGAAGACACATATACATCTTTGACATCCACTTCTTTGAGATCCACTTTACATTCTTTAAGTAAGGTGGATTTCTTTACAGAAACTCGTTCAAAAAAAGCTTACGTGAATATTATATCAAAGTATGTAATGTTGACAAACATTATATTATTTTATGAATATAGAACGTTGATGTTCTTTAATGTAAAGTGGATGGCTTTAAAAACTCATTAAGCAGAACATTGACATGAATTCTATGTCAATGAATGTAATGTGGATGACAAAGACAAATAAGGCATCTGCGTTTTCATTGCATTTCTTATATTTAAAAAACAAATAACAATGAAAACGCAGATGCATCATCTCTTTCTGACATCCACTTTAAAATCTTTAATGTAAAGAACTTTAATCTAAAAAAATCGTTAAAAAATATTAAAGAATGTAATGTTGACAAGCATTATATTCTTTTATGAATATGAAAATTTCATATTCTTTAATGTAAAGTGGATGTCTTAAACAAAACCTTAAAAAAGTAATTAACGTGAATGTTACATTAAAGAATGTAAAGTGGATGTCAAAGACACATGATTTATCTGCTACTTCCTAATGTGTATTCTTTAGTGTAAAGTGTATGTCTTAAACAAATCTTTAAGAAAAAAGTTAACGTGAATGTTGCATTAAAGAATGTAAAGTGGATGTTGATGTATACAATTTTTAAATGTAGAAAATAGCAGATGCATTTGCTAGACGCCTTACTTCTGCTAGGTGCACCTACTAGATGCATCTGCTAGATGGCATCTGCTAGATAGCAGATGCCTTTGGCATCCATATTCACCTTAACGTCTTTATTAAAGATTATTTTTAAATATATCTGCTTCTTAAGGTGCCATAACCATCTAATGCATGTTGGCGAAAATTCTGGTATATTCGTCGCGGTTTTCCGCGGCTTTGAAGAGTGTGTGGGCATCAAGACCAGTCTAATCTCTTTTGTTTTTGACCCATGGATATTTCGTTCCTTTCAATGCCACGTTTCCCACAATTATTCCTTCCATGATAAGCTTCAGGAATTGGTACTTGGTATTTATGAATATGTGGCCCAAGTAATCTGTTTTTCTTCTTTTAAATATTTGCAACAGTTCTCTCTCTACCCCCATACGTCTTAGGACTTCAGCGTCAGTTATATGGTCTATCCACGAGATTTTCAATAGTCTTCTAAACAGCCACATCTTAAACGCCTCCAGTCGGTTCATAGTGTTAGTCTTAAGGGACCAAGTCTCCACACCATAGAACAGCACTGAGTACACTTAGCTTTTTATAAAACGATACCCCTGTCTGAAGACAAGCTGTGTTGGGCAGATTTCTTTTTTGCATCTGCTACATATTCTCCTGTGGATTATTTTCATTAAGAGCTTTAAGACCTGGCTCATTTAGCTGATTAAAGTAAACTAATCGCAGTGATTAACATTTGGATTTTTTGAATAGACACAAAGATTGAGTGAAGCCAGTCTTGCGGAATTTGATCTGACTCATAAATATCATTGAATAGTTGCACATGCAGTTTGGTGTCAGTAGAGGTCGGTAATATGCACATGTCGCCAACGTCTACACCTGAGGCTCTTAGAATGCTTACATATTTCTTTTTCATATTTCGTATATTCTTCTTACATAATTTCTTTTGCTCTTACATATTTTTCTGATGCGACACGTAGTCAAACGCTTTTAGATAGTCAACGAAGCAGGCGTATATATTGACGTTCATATCTCTGCATCTCTGTGTGCGTACATTAAGTGAAAAGCGTGAGTTCCCAAGTATTTTCTAACGCCGAATTGAGTTGGATTGATTTGTTGCTCGCACTTCTTATATATTCGAGTACGTATGATCCGCAGGAAGGTTTGCAGAACGTGAGACATATTAGGCTTATCATTCAATAGTCATCACAAGTTGTAGTTTTGATTTGCTTCGGCAGAGTAACGAAGGCGGAGGTGAATCAGTCTGATAGTATTTTGCCGACTCTATAAATGATATTAAACAATGATGCTAAGAGTTTAAGTGCCGTGCCCTCCCTCTCTGCTATCAATTTAAGGGTCTCTGCATGGATCATGCCTGGACAGACGGCTTTGTCTTTCTTCTGGAATTTAATGGCACGTACAACTTCACCCGTTGAGATTTAAGGACTTGCTTCATTGAGATCTGAGGCTTGTGGGTTCTGATCTGGACGCTCGTCACTAAATAGCTCTAGTACATATTCTGTCCATCTTTTCAGCTCGTCCTCGATGTCGACCAATATCTCAATGTTGGGTACTACCCTATTTTCCTGTCATTTCTCGTACCTTTTTGTGCACATTGTACATGTCGCGCTTCCCTTGAAGAATTTCGATCTCTTTAGATTGGTCCGCCAATCACCATTCCTTCGTTTCCATGCTTCTTCCTCGGATTTCTTTGTTCAGTTCCTTGTATTTGCTGAGATCTGTCGTTTTGTACTGTCTGTTTTTAAACATTAACTGTAGGATCTCGTTATTCATCCATGGTTGGTTCATTTTTTATTTTGAAATATACACGAGGAATCAAACAATTAACACTTATATTAAATTATTAAAGAATGTTTATTATATACAAATGGTGTAAAATTCGTTTTTATTAACTGAATTAACTGAATCTTTTGTTATAATTGAAATTTATTATTTAATTAATTAAATTATTATTTTTAATTATTTTAAAGCATGCATATTTATACATGGTTTGCATTCTACTACGTAAAGTGTTGTTTGTTTTAAATTTTTTAAAGCATTTCAAATACACACACTCTACTACTACCACTCCTTCGTAATATCGTCAAAATAATAAAGTTGACGTGAATTTAATAAAAAATGTGCCGTTTCCTTATCGCCGTGACAGAGGGGCTGCATCAGTACTATAAACAAAAAAAAACTCGATGACATACACACTCTCAAATTAAAAAAACAAACTAAAACTCGACTAATACGTAAAATAATTGTGTGCGAACATCGGAGGATGGTTTAGTGCGCTACAAGTGCGCTGCTATCTGAAGATGGCCCATTAAATGGAATCCACTCGAAACGTGCCTTTTTCAACGGTACAAATTTTACTTATTATTCTAGATATAATGTTTATTCAATCTAATTTTGTAAGGATTTTATTAATTGATATTTATACAAGAAAATTTTATATTTAACTTCGCTATATGATTGCATTTGAGAATTTCGTAATTTTAATAAAATTATATAAGAAATTTAAAAGTCACTTATGAGAAAATAAAACTTAATATTATCACCCGAAAAACAATTTCTATAAGCGGAAACATCATATTATAAAACGAAACTTTAAATTCTCTAAATAAACATTGGAGTATCAATTCAAAAAACTTTTAAGCTATTATGAATATGTTGGTATTTATAATATGTATAGACTTACCATAAATTTTTGTTTCGCTCGAGCACCAGGAACATTTTGGGGTCCACCTCGTTACTGCTGAATTTGAGTTTCGTTAATTTCATACTCATTTGCCTAAAATAACAAACAAAAATTGTGATTACTTGGAAGTCGTAACATTTTAATGAAACATTAGTTACATTTCCACGATTTAGTTTACAATTATTTTAATTATAAACTAAGTTACATGGAATCATAATGGAGCCTTAATTATGATCCAAATAATTATGAAAATTAAATATTTAAACATAAAATGTAAGTGGCTCTAATTCAAGGCAAATACTAGAATAAATAATATTAATTAAATTCGCTTTTATATAAAATTAAATATTAAAGTTCACTGTATAAGTAAAACCTATATGTGAGTCTGAACTGATAAACAATATCGATGCAGTAATTTTATGTAGAGAAAATTATATTCTCTACATAATAAATTAAAATATGCATTTTGATCATATTTTGGGATGTATTAGATACATAACTCATTAACCATTTGTGAACTACAGTATCTTCTCTTGATTTCAAGTTGCTGTATAAATTCTCACTACAAATAACTAAGTAAATTGATATTCCAAGAAAAACCATTTGTTTTTTTTTCCCATTTGAAACAATAATGTGGTTTCACTATGAAACCAGTGGGTTTTGCGATATGGTAAGAGAAGGAGTAAACTGATTGAAATAAGTCATTATTGTCATAAGTGGACGAAAGCTTAATAAAGTATTTTTCACAGCTCTAAATATTTAAAACGAGAATTATAACAATTGTTGTTTCGAATGTTATTTCGTAATTAACATGATTTTTTCTTTTAAAGTACAAAGCAATTCTTTGAACATAAAAGGCTTCCAATTTGTACCCTACTGTGTTAAAGAGTGTAGAGTACCAAATAAAAATGTCAAATATAATTTACTTTCTAGATTTTCATACAAAATAATCTAGTGAATCTAAAAATTGCGAGAATTCTTTCTATTGCAAGTGTAGCACGATACAATATATATATATATATATATATAATTTAACTGATTCATAAATTGTGTGTGATATTGAATATCTAAACTTCTAAGTCGGTGAGAGCCCGGAAACTAAGTTTATCTCTTCTATACGAAACTGAACAGATTATAATTGCGAGCTAATTAGGAGGTTTAATATGAGCAACAAACAAACAGATGGTAATTTAATATGAACAACAAACAAAAACCAGGTGCAATTGTAACCTTCGACAATTAACCAAAATTCAAATTTCTCGGAGAGTAAAAAAAACAGATGATAACTTGAGCGAGCTTTGAATGAAAGTGACTTCCAGCTGGCTTTCTTGTATCCATACATTTCGAAGCGCAGCAGACAGTCGGCGATAAGTCCAATTTAACTAAGCGCAGCGAGAAAATAATTTCTACGAAATATTTATATCGCTATAGCGCTAAACATCAATACCTACCCATGTAAATTCCTCGTATATTTTTAAAATTAATTTCTATATTTTTTAAGTAGAAATTTTCAAACCTAATTTCTTAATTATTTTATCCAGCAAGCAACAAATAAACAACTTTAAGCAGCTACAGGATAATACGTATTTGTAATCTCTTTTTAAAAATTGACAGAACTATTAAAGTCTTTTACTTACACTACATACCGTAGTGTCTACTAATTCGAGCTAAATGGATCTAAATATCGAAAAAATCACTATCGAAGTTTTAAAGGAAATTTTAATTAAAACAAAATATAGTTTGTAGTGAATAATGTACAAATGTCTTAATAAAGCAGTAACACGATATACAGTAGTGTTTTAATTATACTATATACAGTCGTGTGTACTAATTAAAGCTGAACGGACCTAAATATCGAAAAACTCAGACTATCGAATGTCTAAAGGAAATTTTAACTAAAAGAAAATACAGTGTGTATTGTATTGTACAAATGTCTTACTAAAGCAGTAACACTATACACAGTAGTGTCTACTATTCACAGTACTGTTTTAGTTACATTATATACAGTAGTGTCTACTAATTCAACCTGAAAGGACATTAATATCGCAAACTCATACTATCGAATTTTTAAAGGAAATTTTAAATAGAAGAAAATAAAGTGTGTACTGTATAATGTACAAATGTCTTAATAAAGCAGTAAAACAATACAGTAGTGTACGCTGCATACAGTAATGTTTTAGTTACAGTAGTGTCCACTAATCAAATTTCTAGAGGAAATTTTAAGTAAAACAAAATAAAATGTGTACCGTATAATGTAAATGTCTTAATAAAGCACAATATACACTATAAACAATAGTGTCTACTAATTCAATCTGAACGGACCTAAATATCGAAAAACTGAAACTATCGAATTTCTAAAGGAAATTTTATCTAACGAAAATAAAGTGTGTACTGTATAATGTACAAATATCTTAATAAAGCAGTAATACAATACAGTAGTGTTTTAGATACAGTAGTGTCTACTAATTCAACCTGAACGGACCTATATAACGAAAAACTCAGGCTATAAAATTTCTAAAGGAAATTTTAAGTAAAACAAAATAAAATTTGTACCGTATAATGTACAAATGTCTTAATAAAGCATTATAGTAGTGTCTACTATTTAAAGTAATGTTTTAGTTATACTATACACAGTGGTGTCTACGAATTCAACCTGAACGGACCTAAATATCGCAAAAATCAGACTATCGAATTTCTAAAGGAAATGTTAATTAAAAGAAAATACAGTGTGTACTGTATAATGTACAAATGTCGTAATAATGCAGTAACACTATATACAGTACTGTCTACTATACACAGTGGTATCTACTAATTCAACCTGAACGGACCTAAATATCGAAAAACTCATACTATCGAATTTATAAAGGAAATTTTAATTAAAAGAAAATAAAGTGTGTACTGTATAATGTACAAATGTCTTAATAAAGTAGTAACACTATATACTGTAGTGTCTGCTATTTGTCAATCAATTTTTAAAGGAAATTTTAACCTCTGAAGCGCTGAGTTTCTTACACTGTGTTTCACTGAGTTTCTTACACTTGTTGCGTCACAGTGTGTTTTTCCTTTCTCAGGAAAATCAATGAAAATTATCCCACGCATATTCCAAACAAGTAACACAATGATCTTGCCTGCAGACGCAACTGTCTTGGCCTTCGTTGCAGCCGATGATCCCCCTTTAGCCTATTGTTTTGAATGTTTCTTTGCCTCAAGTGTGAAGTGATCTTACGCACAGCCTTCTCATGTCCAAATTTTCAGTCAATAAAGTACTATAGAGTACTATAGAGTACTATAGAGTACTATAGAGTACTATAGAGTACTATAGAGTACTATAGAGTACTATA
>WYDF02265696.1:0-18676 GCA_009867245.2 Adranes taylori
ATGATGATGATGATGATGATGATGATGATGATGATGATTATCCTCGTGGCGAAGTATTATATCGCATAAAATAACATTGCACAGTATATACTTATCAATGCACACATACAAACAGCAAACTATAAAACGACTTGTTAACAAGTAATTAAGCGATTTTATTGCATACTTTTTATGACATCAAATTTGGCATGCGACAAACTTGACCTAGCTATCTGTGCTCGTGAGTGTGTTTAGCGAATTAACCCGTGCACACAATTATATCAATAATAATCATAAATGAATGATAACGTATTGAGTAAATGAGGTTACTTCGATAAGTGTTTATATGTTATGTACATACATTTGGCAATATGTATATTTTATTAAAATTAATTTCTGTAATATTTGCATAATCTAATATAATAAATATATATAGTTAAATTTACACACACGTAGATTTTATTTAAAAAAATTTATTTAAAATTTGATTCAATATTACAAGCACTATAGCCTAAAGAATACTGAATGCATGAATATTTTTTTTTTGTTTTATGTAGGAAGTGGAGAAATCTTCAAAAGGCGAAGGATGCCCGATGCATCCGACAGTGTGGGATTTCTACCCTAACTAAAACTCCACTCCCTCTGGGGATTGTATATCTTTGGGGAGTTTGTTTGAAGGAGGCTTTAGGTTTTATCATCCTCTTCAGCATGGAACTGGTAGTGAGTGGAATGCTTTTAGAAATTATGGTAAGCTGATATCTTGCAGATAAGATATACGCTATAGCATTCGCTTTACAGCCAAGGGAGCTTTCCAAATCTTTGACCATAGCATTGCTAACTGCTAAGGGATTTTGGTTTAGTGGAGTGAGCTGATTTGCTGGTGGTCTTGTATATTTATTGTATACTTGCTTGGCTGCGCAAGTGGGTGTTAGTTGACCTGAAATAGAAAATTAGGATGTTGTAGAAGAGAGTAATTGTTTTTTTTTGTTTTTGTTCCATTTTTTTTAATTTTATTTATTATTTTTTAATTTTTTTGTTGTTTTTATAATATAGACGTAGGAATCATCTTAGGGACAGTGGGATTGATTCAAGGATATCTTAGAAATCCTCAGGAGGTTCCTGCATGGTTTGGATAATTCGAGCTGGCGGGATGAATGAATATAAAATCTAAGGGTTTTTATACTAACATAAGAATCTAGAAAAACTAGCAAGAAGAGAATGGCTAGATAAACAGTAATAGTTTTAGAATGTAATCCTAAAATAAGTAAAAGTAAAATATCTTCTTAATGATGTTGTATGGACATCCGCATATAACCCCTCTCCCCTAATTGGTTGGAATGGCCTCATTCAGCTTTGGTTGAAATTCTTCCATAAGTTGGTCTTGTTGTTCTTTTCTTAGCTCGCTTTATCTAACTTCAATGACGGGTTTGGTGCGGCACAATTTTTCATAGATCGTGTTTCTGTATCTAAATGAAATTACTGCACAAATAATAATAATAATGACAGTTCTTATAATGACAATTGTTATTATTGATATAGAGAAATGCACAATGTGTAGCACTGGATGTATTTCATTGATGTTGTTCAATGCTTTTGCTCCTCCTTGCAGGAGTTCAATGTCTTCAACGTGTTTTGACTTGAAGAGAATTGAGCTGCTTGAAGTTAATCATGTAAGGTTAATAGTTAGTTTGAGAATCCTGAATTCTTGTTTTTCCAAAACAATTATTTCGCTGTCCAGCATGAGATTGCAGTTGGAATATAGAATGTAGTTTCCTTGTATTGTTTTTCTACGCATGTGATCATTGCAATTTTCTATTATTTCCATCGGCTCGGCTGAAGTAACCAGTAATTGCTGATTAATTAAAATGATGTGACCATTATGACTGTTCGTGATTGTTGCATAAGAACAGTTATTTGGATCAATTTCATTTGTTTTAAATGTGGTAGACGATCTTGAGAATATTGTTGAATTAGGAACTTTGTTATTTGCAGTAGATCGAAGTATGTCAATAATTCCAAATTGTTTAGATTATTAGTGCTTAAAGCAATTGTTCTCTTCAACATTTTAATGTAGTTTAATAACTTATTAGCTAAGTAAATTTCATTTTGTATTAATAAAATAAGATCGGTTTGTGAACTTAACTCGTCGAGAACATTTGTTGTTAGATTTTGGTTTTGACTTATGATTTTCATATCGTAGGAATATCGTTTAGTTAAAGAGATTTGCGAAAGAGATTATGTCAGATATTTATGTAATTTCATATTTCTGATTTTTATATAAATTTTGTATGTTAAAGGTAACTTCTTTTAGATCGCTTTCATCAAGATTACCCGTTATAAATTTTATTGTGGAGCCTAAGACGTTCAGAAGTGCTATTTTTATACGATATGATTGTAATAATTTTGCAGCATGGTTTTCTACACTTATGGAGATTTCTTGAAGTTGATTATACAATATCTTAATTAGTGCATCATTACTAGTTTTATATTCTAACATTAGTGTATGTACGCTTAATTGTCTACAGTTACTTTCTAATGTAGTTAAATTAATGTAAAAATTAAATTTATCATAATAATTAATTACTTGTGCCTTTACTAAATTATCATCATAATATCCATTACTTTCGATTTTTTCTAAGTAAAGGGCCTGGTTGAGAGGGATCAAGATCAGGATCGTGCAAAGGAATAAACTTTCTTATTCGCTTTGTCTTTCTTAGGTGAGAATTAGTAATTCTGTTTTTTGAACTAACACCTTCTACTCTAGGGTTTCGTATTTCTGTTACTGTAATCGGAGGGTCGGTTTTACGAAGGCGATTTTTTCTAGCGAATACTATTTCGTCTGTAATATCAGGAGGGGATTCTTAGTTAGAATTCCTTTTGTATTATAAGTACGTCCTGTTCTTTGGTATTTGTTTTCGTATATATAAGGTCGAAAAAGAGTAAAATTTCGGATTTTTTTTTATTGTTATCTTCGTATATTGTTAGATCTAAATCTAGTTCAGGTCTTTTGGTCATAGGGTCCATATAATAAGGTGAAAGGTTAATAGCCAGTTTCCGAATGAATTGATTGGTTATAAATCAGAGTTGCAGCTATCATATGATTTTGAGGTGGTTCCGTGGGATTTTAGATTTTAAGAATTCTTAACTTTTCAAGGATTGTGGAGTGGAATCGCCTGATTAGTGAATTTGAATGTGGGTTATTAATTGTACAATAATTTTGTTTCGAATTGATAGAATAAATAGATTTTAAATTTTTTTATCATAAAATCAATTTTATATTAAAAGAAAAAGACAAGGACTTCTTACGTAAGTAATGCAAGTGTGGTGAGCATTCTCCGTTATCTTAGATGACCATTTCTTCTGGTTCGGATCGTAAGTGACGGCTGAAAAACCACCGAAGTTCTACTGGATCTCGATAAACCAAGTCAAAAGTTGACTAATTTTTGTGGACTTCGTGGAACAATCCTGTCGTCGCAGCACCAGTTAAATTTACACACATCTTTAACACATTTTTTTTATCTCTTTGAGTCGTTCTTTCAATCTTTGCCATCTCTTTTCTGTCTTTTCTCTCCAGAACTACCCTCCATTAAGGTACCTTTATGCAATATGGAACTTTGAGTTTAGATTTCTCCGTTTTATTTATTTATGACTATTGCATGCCAGGGATGTTTAACTGCCTCTTCCAACTTTGTCTGAGTCTAAAACTTTCCCCATCCCAACTTGTTGAAGGATTTGTTTCATTTTTAAAGTATTAACTCGATCGGAAAACAACAATTGTGTTAGTAACTGGTCCAACAACATTATTTTCTATTTTAATATTATTAGTAACGTCTTGAATTTAATTAGCTAATTCTATATCATCACTTGCCTTAAAACTAGTAGAAATCATCTCATTTTCACAAGGACTAGCATTATTATTTTTGCAGTTGCTAACAATAGATTTATCATTCTCACAAGCTTTAGTTTCTATATTATCAGTGGTACTGGTATTAGTTGTTTCACATGAATCACTTGTCTTAGAATTATTATTAACTGTACAAAATATCTCATTTTCTACAAGACTAGTATCATCATTTTTGTCATTACTACTAAAAATATCACTTAAGCTTGAGTTATTTTCAACAATCACATTATCACCAACTGGCTCATTTTAGTTAAGAATACTACTATTACAATCTACGATATCGTTGCAAGTTTATTGTATTGAAACCATTCAAAAAGTGTTCACTTACATTGAGGTTATCTAACTGTTCATTGAAATCGTCGTGATCGTCCATTTGATAATCATCATTACTCAAACCTACACTCTCGTCCGTCAGAGTCTTCAACAATTATGATCGGAATGTTCATTATATCAATGTTTCCTACAGCTTGGAATCCTTTGGTATTACAATCTAATTTCATCAAAGAGCAAGTTTTCCATACGAGGAACAAACTTTTGTCCTCAGCATCAACGCATTTATTTTCTTCCAAATTAGTATTAAACGTTCCTATTTTATTCTCTTTAATAATAAAGTCAATAACTTTTTAGTGGTCAAATATTTAGAAAGTGTAGGCTAACTAAATTTATTAATTGTTGTTTCAATATATTCTTCACTAATTTTTCCACGCCTTTCAGAAATGCACTGACTGTAATCTATGGCATCTTTATTTAAGGGATAAAGACCACATTCCCCGAAACCATTAATTACACTGAAATGCTTCTTTGAATAGAGGAACAAAATTAACTTTGCTGGGAACAGACTGACGCTGTTTTGATTTCCGAACAACATTCCTCCAAGCAATCTTCAGTTGATGAAATATACTTACGTCCCAAGGCTGTATAATGTGTGTTGCATTGGGAGGCAAGCAGTAAACGAAAATTTGATTTGCAGGATAGAAGTTGGATAATGCTAAACTAAGGTGACTTTTGTGGCCTTCCAAAAGTAATATCACTGCAAAACAAACTTTGTTTTTTAATAACTATAGTTTCAGTTCAGAACTTCGGTAGAACGTTGAGGACACCATACAACAAGAGTCGGATCTTCCAAAAGTCCATCTTTCTGGCATAAATTTTATGATTGCCGTTGAAATCCTTTTATACGGATAAACTACTATGGGTAGTAACGTGGAGCAATCTGCGCTGTAAGTACATAAAACTGTAATTGAATTCTCTTTATCTGAAGTAATTTCGTACAAATATTTAAAATATGTTGGTACTAGAACCTTGCTGGTACTGGGGCAGGTGAGACACCTTGTTCGTCGCAGTTTATAATTCTTCTAGGATCGCTGAAGATAACTAATAGTCAATGCATTCTTTTGTAACATTCGCACGAGCTTTTGATATCGTTTCTGCGTTTCTATTTTTAACTTCTGGATGTCTTTTTAAGAATAAAGACGGGTTGCATCTAGGACATTCTTGTGACACATTTTGAACGCAGTTTTAACATCTCCCGTGACCAATGGAAGTCCTAACATGGCCTTCCGAACAATCCAGTTAGTTACATCTTCCTCCTCTTCTTTTGTTAGGATGATGGCTGGTCTCATGTTTCTTTCCATTTGGACTTTGTTGTTCACCATTTTTGACAATGAATAAGTTTCAGTGGCATACCATATTTACGGAAAGCTTCATTCAGTGTAATTGTGCCACCCTTAGTCGCTTGGACTGCTACAACAATCACTTTCGGAGAGTATTTAAGTCGTTAATAAATTTTACGACTCCCTTCCTCTGGGTGCTGCCGTTTTTTGTCTGACATCTGTAAAAATACACGCCTAATTTTTACTAATATATTTTTAATTAAATTGTATGTAGATAGGTATAACAAATTGAACAAAACGTGGTGAAATGATAATGCAGGAAAGTGGTTCATTTACTGGTTATAGGATATTGCTGCTGGTGGTCGGTGAATGAACACTTTACCTTGCTATTGTTTCACGCCGTTCATTTACAGCTAGCGAAACTATTCTAGCTCTGTCACTTTTCTTAAAAAGTTGAATTAAAGATTTCAGAAAAAAAAATAAAGCAAAATATTGTAAATTAGGGAATAGTCAGTCATGATAACCAACAAATGAACACCTGTTCAAACAGTGGAATTATCAATTTTTCCACCCAATAAATGAAGACAGAAAAACTATAATTCACATTGTTTCTTTAAAACTTATTTGAGTATTTTCGACTACATAAAGTCTATACTAACATTAAAATATAAAAAGGAGTAAAATAAAGTTAATCAAAGTATTCTAAAAATATGTTTAAAGTTATTGTAGAATACTACCACCTCCTGGCTGTGACATGCGACCAGCTGTTGATTTGACAATGGCGTCCTGTGCAATGGACCAATGAGAAAAGTAAACGATTGAATGCCATCTATAGGAACCTATTGAAACTATTTAGACCTTAACGTAGTTCGAAAAAGTTGAAGGGTGACGATTTATTGAACAGTTACCCTATTTATTTATTTTTTATAAACAAAGTATTTTCACGGCATAATGATTTCTCTTATTAGGAAATATTTTCATTAAAGAACAGATTTTTAACACAGTTTTTCAAATACCTATTTGTAACTTCGATGTAAAACTTGCAACAATTGTACTTGTGACAATTGACAAAATTAGAAATATGTGGCGTTCAATTAATTATGATTTGTATGACATTATTTGCAAATTTTGAAGCGTTTCTTCTTCAAAGTTAGAAAAACCTAAAAAATCAGGTATTTAATGAAAATATTTTAATAAATATTGTTTTATCGTAGAGAATAGTAGTGTTGGCTTAGTTTAAATAAAGTTTCAAATATAAATATGGTTTAGTATTAAATGGTTATATGATATATGGTTTAGTATTAGTATTTATGTTACGCTTCTTATAAACGCAAAGTAGCATTATCATTGACCAATTATTGTTGCTACATATATTACAATATTTTTCAGGTAATGAATAGAAAACAACATCTACAGTATTATTACAAATTCCAATTAAAACAGAATTGGGCTATTCTGTTTTAATTGGCAATTACTTCGAAATGTAAAGTAAGGGATCAAATCTTTTGGATTCGTTATTAGTCTGATCCGATTTACACATTTTCAAAGCTACTAAAATTACGATCCTCAAACCTTCTAATTAAAATTGTTTCTAAAATAGAAATCTAGTTAATCTCTACAAACTTATTCTATTGTACTATATAAAATTTCAGTGATACTGCTCTAATATCCTAGTGTCGGAAGTTGAGAAAACCATCAGAAAATTCAACCGTCACAATTCCTCTGGTTTAGGTCCAATTGTGTTGGCGAATATATTCAAAATATTGGGACAGTCTGGAGTAAAACGAGGGTGATATGTTGGTTACGTATCGGGTGACTATTGGTCCCGATTTCGCGCGACATGTTCCAAATTTTGAAAACTAATCCCGCTGACACCAGAGTGTCGTGCGGAACGCTAAATGTCCAGAATTTATTAAATAAATAATAAATTGCGTGCGTACATATTGGCGAAATGACGGGAATATGTAACACCTCATTTCATTTCAGGTTTTGATAACCTTTTTGTAGGCCCCATTTCCACATTTTTTAAATAAAAAACACGTTCCTAGATTTCATTTTAGGTTTTGATTGCTTTTTTAAGAGGTACCGCCCACCCCGGGTACGGTACCCCTTAGATTCATAACTGTTTAATAGTGCAGATTGTAGGATTTTTTTTTAGATGGGATTAGCAAAACACCTGGTGTACCAGCCAAGCCATCACAAAAACAGAGAACAATCTTTTCTAAAAGTAAGCTACTGGAAATGAAGTGATACAGAGATGTGTGTTGTCGTCGCTTTTGTTCAACACACAACTGGCACAGTAGTGTAATGATCGGCGGAACTAAATTTACCAACTTAATGAACAAAGTAAAAATCATTAGGTCGTAAGCCAATTTACTGTACGTAGGTTCAATAATAACTAACATGGGTAAGTACAAGCCGGAAATACGACGAAGACTTCAACTAGCCAGGACGGCTATGACTGTAATATGACGTGACCGTCAAAAAAATCGCATCACTAAAATCAATCTTGTCAGAACTCTTGTTTTCCATCGCGTGCTACGCTTCTGAAACCTGGATGCTTACAACTATGGATCGACGAAAGCTTGACACTTACGAAATGTGGCCCTGAAGAACAATGTTACGAGTTCCATGGACAGTCCATTTGAAGTAATTTTTCTGTCTTAGAAGAAATACAAGCATTCCAAAGACCGTCCAGGACCGTTTATAATGGTATTTACGTTTTTGGGCCACGTGACAAGAAGGTACAATTTGGAAAAATTGGTAATACAAGGCAAACCACAAGACCAATGATGGCGCGCAGATCATCGACCCACCCGCTGGATTGATCTGATTGAAACTCTGCTAAATATCAACTCAGAAGGATGAGCTAAATATCAACTCTCCTCGTATGACCGACAATATAGAACGTTGGAGATCAACAGTACACGCCATCATACGATCTGTTGAGGATGAACGCCAGCCACTGCAATGTTGATGCCTAACTATATAAAAAATTACTGTTTGAGCGGACGAAGAGTGTAGTTTTGAAATACATTTGTGGTAATCTAACTCCACGTAAATAATAGTATATGTATTCATATTCAGATAAAAAAGTTGGTTAATTATAATTAACGATTCCTGAGATAGTATATCTGTATAAATAAATAAAAATACCTACACTGGAATAAATATTTTGTAACATTCAATATAACGCGATTCTAATTTTATTAGACATGATCAAATGCAATTTATCTTTTTAATTATATTTTCAAATACTATAATTTAATGTTAGTGTCAATTAACCTCAAATTACACCTTATACATGGACTACTCACAAATGTTTCTTATAGCGCGCCGATTTTATATCAAAACCAACACTCACTAAAAGATTTTATGGTCCATTAAATTGTCCATAAACGCCGACCAAATAATAAAAACACTCTATTTGTTTTATTACAGTATTTAAACACCAGAACTTTTCATTATTTATATATTTATTTATTTGACATATTGATATAAATTACCGCATGACATATAACCTAACCTATGTTTTACCAGTCCACAGACAATTTATGCATAAATATATAAATGTGTACGAGTATGTGTATATCATGCAGTTTCATTGACACTTAAAAATTTTATTACATATATAAAAGTAGTCGTTTACAACTCACTACGAATTTACTATAAACTCGTAGACTATCAACAATCTATCATCTGTTTTGACGTACATATTTATGAATGAACATCATTTATTTCCTTAATTTTATGTAATTTTGCTTTACTCATTTTTTTTAATGATTTAAATCAATCAAATCTGATTAATATTCAAGATAACTCCTTTTTATTACACCTAAACCTACTTAAAAATAGAATCATAATGCCATTAATATTCTGTAAATATGAAATAAATTAAATAATTCATTAAAATATTTAAACATAACCTATTTTGGCCATTTTCTTGATTCAAATAAATCCAAAGCAAAATCTAAATGTGTATTCTCCTCAAACACTTATATCAAATTAGCATTACCCCTACAATTGTCTCCTACCGGTTAGCGTTGCACGCCCAAAATGTAATGGCCGCGATGTTGAACACCACCCATATAAATGCCATTGGTTAATAAACATGCGTAAATCTTATCGGAAAGCATGATGGCTGCCTGACGTTGGCAACCAATAGTTGTTGTTTTCTTTATTAGAAGTAACGCTATTCTACGTTAGATGGCGAGGCACGTATTAGATTAAATGTAGCGTAGATAACTGTAAGGATTTCGAAATGATGAGGTTCAGCTTTTCACTGATAAGGGATGTTGATAGCATCTGTTCAGAATATTGTGATCAAAGCAGATTTATTCTATTTAATAGAATAGATATTTTTATATACTGTACCTAGTTATGTGTATTGTAATTAATATCTGTCTGTCTGGCTGTCATCAAATTAAATACGATACACGTTGTATATCATAATAATATTTTTATTGTTTAAACTTATAACAATTCGTAATGGTAATAACCTTGAACTAATAAAAAATACACAGAGGAAATTGGTAAGTTGAAGAAAATGTAAATAATTGAAATTACAAAAAATTACATAATTAAAAATATCATTGTAAAATAAAATCATAGAACTCCTAACTGTCCAAGTTAGGATATGAAAAATATTATAATCTGAATTACTTAATAAATAATCAATAAGTTATTTTCACAGCCTGCTTCGGATAAATACGTACTATCATTATCTAGTTTAGTTAGTTTAATTACATATAAGTGTCATAAGTTTATCTATGTCATTATTTATTGTCCTACTTATCTTCACAAACTTCCAACTTAAATAGTTATTGCTTTATTTGATGGTTTGATACAAATGAGACAATATTGTCATTTCTAATGTCTAAAAACGGTTATCTGCCTTTGGAACAGTGGAGTACAGTCAATACATACAAGATGTGTATTGAACACTCTCATTTTTATATAATACCACCCTATTATACAGTATATATGGGTTAAACATTTTAAATAATATCTTATCTACGTAATGATATCTTAAATTAAATTAATTGTCTTTAATTAAATGTATTTATGACAATAATGCTGAAAAACCGACGAGAAATACAACATACTTTTTAATTGTGTCCGTCTGATGACTACATGAATATGTTGTAGATTCATATTGAATTAAGTATAAATTATCCTTCATTAATAAAGACCTAAATTTATATAAAACATTTGCATTAAATAAACATTTAAAAATTCATGAGTGCAAAAACTAATATATTTTTTCTTCAATTCATTAATTTAAAAGAGATATTCCGTATTTAAAGACGTGTTAGAACATTTATTAATGTTTGCTACATGTTATTTTTAAACTTCTTTTGATTTGAAATTTATAGTAGAAAAACAGGCTATTTATAAAACATGTGATGTATATCGTCTTTCAATTATGCTTTTGAGCTTTTTTCCAGAGACTTAGGTATTTCTATTTATAGACAGTTTTTCATGTTTTTGTTTTTACTATTGACGTGCTTAATAACCATTTTTCTCTTTAATATCGTCTTTGCATTTATTAACAAATTATATTTTTTGTGTATTACACTGATTTAAAATATCTAGCTACTTTTTTTAACGTTTTCTCAGTTCGGTTGTAAGCAATTTGAGTGTGAAATTTCATATGTCGACATATATGTGATATCGAAGTTATCTTCGATTTCGGAGAGTTTAGACATTTCCAAGAATTTTGGTTGTAAATCGTTTATAACACAAACGTTTGTTAAAACAACCTTGGCAACAATTATTATTTTTCTTCCTTTTATAGCGTCATCTCCCAGCGTAGGTCCAATTAGCAATTTTGGCTCGAGAAACTGCACCCACGAAGATCGTCCGAACCATCTCCTCAGATCCTTTAGCCATCAATTCTGATCTATTGATGTTTTGCCCTGAACTTTTCCTTTAATGATCCGTTGGAGGACCTCATACTTTTCACCACAGACACCGGGATTGGATGCCCATACAAACACTGGGATTACTGCGGATTGCCTACAATTAGGTCATGACGTTGGTCGTGGCAATCAGATCATGTTTCTGCTCGCGGGAATTTGACCAAGTTGCTGGCCGCGACATTTAGGCCATGTGACTAACCGCGGCAAATAGATGATGTCACTGTTCGCAGCAATTAGGCATGTTGCTATCCGCGGCGGGCGCATACGTAATTCTTAGCTGACATATGTCGGTTTGCTTTCATAGCTGACTAATTTGATTTTTGATTTATTTCAGAAGATTGTTTTAAAAGTGATTAAATTAATGTTGACTTTAACGCTATTTTAAACAAACTGATCTTGAAGGTCGCGATTAACGCTCGCTATAAAAAAAGGCTGAGCCTGAACATTTTATTGCGAATTGCGATTTCGAAAAACACGAAATGCTCGCAGAAGTTACTAAAACCACAAATTCAGAATTGCGTTTTTCCGCTGTTACGCAATGTGAGCTTTTTTATATCGAAGTCCTGGAGTACAAAACTCCCTATGTACTAGAAAGTAGTGGTGATAACTTTGTATAACAAGAGCTCAGAAATTGCAACGCTTTTTCGACGTAATTAAGAAAGTTATTTAAGCCATTTAAGCTTACATTATAATATAAAAAATTGTCTTCGACTTCGGAATGGAAACATCTAGTTATAAAAATCTCCATAAATCTGTCAGATACTATCCAAGATATAGCTTTTCGTACGAAAAACTGTTATGTGGATAAATAGATATCAAAACGACCACGAGATAAGAAGCTTTGTTCCAAAATTTGCACTTAGATAGTACATATATCTATAATTTAAATTTCGTTCTCATGTATATATGTTAAACACATTTGAAGTAATAGTTGCACGTGTTAGGAAAATCGTAACTTATTTCGAGTAACAACAGACATCAATTATGTCGAATATACGAGGGACAGTCAGTAAAATTCGGGAAGCTGGCAATGCTGCTTATTTTCATAATCGACACATGCGTCCTGGTATAGTGCAACATATCAAGATGCGACGTTTTTGTCGGATTGTCAAATTATTGTTTTTATTAAGGTTTTATTAAGAATATGATTGTCAAAATATGACACAGTAGCATATTAAATTTTGCGAGTCATCTTGAAAAGGGAGTTAACACCTGAATATGTGCGCGCAATGATTTTTTACGATTTTCGTTGTGGTTTAACGCAACACTACGTGGAACGTTTAATTGGTGATGAAGCGCCATCCAAGACAACGGTATATCGCTGGTTTCAAGAGTACAAATTCGGTCGTACTTCGCTTCGGGATGAACCATGGGAAAGTCGTTCTGCAACAGCTTGCAAGTTTCATAGCAAAATCTGGTCATGTTGCTACAATTGCTTTAGAAGAACGTCGTGCAGTCATTCTTCACCAGGATAATCCTACACCTGATACCACTCACGCAACAGTCGATTATTTGGAAAGTAAAAGCATCGAATTAATGACTCATCCAGCCAGATTTGGCGCCAAACGAATTCTTTACGTTCCCACCATCAAAAATAAAATGCGTGGTTACCGTTTTTCCAGCCCTGAAGTAGATGTTAATGCATTGAAGTCACATCTTTTCAGTATGCGAACTTCCGACTGGAATAAATGTTTCGGTGATTAGTTTGAACGTATGCAAAAGTGCATAGAACGTAGCGGTGAAAATTTCAAAATACAATTAAGTCATTTATTTGGGTATCAAACGTTTTTTTCATAAATATTCCCGACATATTACGACTGACCCTCGTATGATCACTCATCTCGCAGAATACACAATGCAGGTGGTTTATATATCTACAAAATCCCCTATATACAGCGCAGAAGGAATCAAAGGAAGTCGGGCATATAAGCTTCGTAGAATTCCTCAATTCTCCTTTAATTGTTACATTGTTTTATGCATTTTTCTCTTTTTCTTCTTGGAGACTGTGCAGCCGATAACAAGCTTTACCTAATATATTGATTGGATATTTATGTAGTTTTTGAGTACCCTAGCTACAGTTCTATAATAAATTTTCTAGAAAAAGGCTTTAGGGATTTGTCAGTAAGTTCATCAGGTTAGTGTAGCTTTCAAGTCTTCTACTTCGCTTGACTGTTAGCAAAATGCAACAATCTCAATAATTCAAATCTATTCTGTTTTATACTGTTGCTATCAAAATAGTTCTGATATTTTAACTTGGACTCCAGTAATTTGATCCGGATGGCATTTTTAATTGCCTGATCCAAGATTTCGAAATATATATTTTTTTATCGCAGCTACATTATAGAAATCTATGTATACAAACAGGAAGATGGCCAGACAGAAGTACCCACAGTTATTTGAGTGGAATTTATGTTCAGTTCATAATTTTTTGTAAAACTGGATCATGTACTACGGCTCAATATAACTCCTCATTAATCGCAAGCACGCTTGCAACCTTAGGGTTTACACCATGTGTATAAATAAATTATGGAGGCTGGTGTTAAGTTTCAATACAAATTTGCTTGATAGTAGGACGAATATCAGCTTTCACACTAATAGCCTTATATTTCTTCTTTTACGGACGGAACCTTTTTATCTTTTCTCTTCACTTTGTTGCATCGTCTGTTTTCTCACTTGCTATCGTTGTTCTATTTTTTTTACATTCCTTACTTCCTCCATCATTCCTAGATCCAGAAGGTATTCCAATTGTAGACTTCACAAACACAAGTCTATTCCTTTCGTACTTTTCACATTTACTCATTCATTTCAACTTTCTCCCAACTTCCTAATCAGTTAACTCTTCCCATATCTTAATTCTTAGCTACAGAATATGTAGAACTTATTTCAAATGAGGTTCATAATTTTTATTTCAATTATTTTATTTATTTTGCTGCTGTTGTTTATAAATAATCTAGTCTATAATCCATAAGAAATTAAAAAATAAAACAAAAGTCATGCAACAAATCCATTGCTCTAATAAAAATATGTACAACACACACAATAATAAATTATACCCCATCTGTGAACTTGAACGTTGACACTAACTGCATCGATCTGTGTGTAATATTTTTTATTAGAACACCTACCATTACATGCTATAGAATAACATGGTGTATATCAACTGCGTATTTTTATTATATTTTCTTATTTTGAATTCAAGGAAATTGTCAAAGAAATTTGCGTAAAACAAAAGCAAGAAAAATACATTGCAAAGAAAAAAAGTATTAACTTCATTATCAAGGATGTAAAGCTATAATTGTCACATAATTTAATCGTAATCTTGATTCTTGTTAAGTTGCTTTTTGCATCAACTTTGTTAAGTTTATTACATCTCCAACGAGGAGCACGCTACATGTAATAATACTTTCTTAGCAGGAATATTAATTTTTTTAATATATTTTTTTTACTTACCTACTTACTTAAATATTACTTGGATTACCACAAACTAATGGTCGATTCGGTCAATTATTTAAATATTATTTTCTGTTATATGTACTGTATTCAGTTTGATTGATAATATCTAGCATATAACGACCCATCTACATGTCGATTCATGCTTTGCTACAAACTGATTATTTACTGTATTAAATTGAAGAATAAACATTTAAAATTTAAAACCGATATGCAGTTGGAAATGAGATACCCGTATAATGCTTCTGCAGTGGAATTCTTGTAATCTGAACTATTCTTGTTTTGTGGGTCTTTCCTGAAATTGGGCCTAAGACTATGTTTAATAAAACTAAAACCAAGAAATTAATGTAATATTGTATAATAATAAAACAATCATTACAAAAATTAAACAATCTAAATTCTAGAAAAACCTAAAAAAAATAAATGTATGTAAATTAGAAAATTAAATTAAATCAAAAACATTTTCCATTTACAATTACCATTTTTTTTTCGCTTTTTACTTCCAAAAATGAATTCGTCAACTTAAAAAAAGAAAATAATAAAACTGCAAACCAAACGTAATAAACACAAATTTTATTATTTTGTTTCTCATTCCCCTTTCCCTTCTTTTTCCTTTTCCTTCTTGTTAACAATTCTGAACTTCAACTTTTTTTTAATAACAACTGTGAATGTTATACTTTATTACTACTTTTCCCTAGCATTTCCCTATCCAATATCCTTATCCCTTTTATTTCTCCTCCTAAACACTCTAATATTTCCAGCCAACTCCCTTTCCTCGATATCCATATTATTCCCAACCACTCATTTGCCCTGTGTTCCCATTTATCTACATTTCTCCCACATATCCTAAATACTCTATCACTTTTAGGCAACGAATATCTATTACACTTTCTCTCACTCCCACTCCCACCTCTGAAACGCGCTATCATTCCATTCTTCTTCATACTCACTTAAGACATCATGTATTCCGATAACCCTTCTCCATGACTGATATTTTATATATACTATTGCACCTAGTGTTCCTCATTCTTCTCCACCTTTCTTGCAATTTCACATCATTCATTCTCACTTCCACTGTATTCACCACCTCATCCACGTCCATCATCCTCTCAATCCATCTTTTGATCGACCTTCCTATTCTTTCGTTGGCTTGTCTATTCATTTATGCACATCCCATTCTTTAATCTTCTAACACATTCAAAATTTATCACTTTCAATTACTACAATAGTATATAAATTAAAAACTAGGTTTCTCAATATTAGTTAAATGGCTCATTCTAATTTGAAAACCAACAAATTTTGTTTAAAAAAATGGATCGCCAAATGAATAGCTATTTACAGCACTGGTATAAGTATCTCTTCAGAAATAGTTTCAGGTACGTATGTCCACCGCCTTCTCACATAATTATTTACCTATAACTTATATTAAGTAAAATGTTATTTAAGTAATTTATGTGATTTTTAATAACTTACAAGAATCTAAATTTTTTGCTTGATAAATAATTATTAGGTTTCATATACATGTTTACCTAGTGATCGACCATATTTCAAAAGTAATTCAAATGGTTTTAAAGGAAATGAAAGTTTTAGTGTCCCACAACTTTAAAATTGAAAAAGTAAAATTTTAATTTTGTTTAACATTGGAGCTCTGTATCATTTAAATTTGCACATTCTTCAGCTAGCTCTTCGAGATATATTATACCTCAGATAATAAAGCACAAAATTGCGCCAACTTTTGTTACTGAATATTGTATCTACACTTTCCAATTTAAAAGAGAATGTAAGACATCAGAGGCGGATTAAAGTTAGTTGAGGCCCGGAATGCACGATAAAATATTGGACCTTTTGTCTTAAATGTAAAGAGTACAGTTTAGGTTTTTTGCGGCCTCTAAAGTGTCGAAACTCGGTTTCCTATGACCTCTTTTAAGTCCGTCTCTGACAGTTATATTTCAAATTCCTATAATTTTCGTCATGGAAATAATTTATGTTATTGGCAATACATTTTGCTATGACCACCTTGATCAAATAGTTTCTGGAACGACCACCGTGTGATGCTCTCAATCACCCGATTTGAGTTCCTTTTTTTTGTCAGGTTGCCATACCTGTCATTGACTTTTTCACCAAATTTCAGCACGTTATAAGTTGACATTTCTAAAATTGACATCGTACTGAGTACATCTGCCTCTGGGCGTGCTTTCGATATTTATCTTTCATATACCATTACGTATGTAAGACTTATAGGTATATGACAGATATAGGATTCATGTTTTGAGAATTTTTTCTATTTCACCTTAGTACGTCTCCTGTATTGAAATTACTACAATCTGTTAATACGCAATTCAAAGGAACAATGTTTCATATTCCTTGTTGAAACATCAATGTTTCATAATGTTTCATACAATGTTTCTTGCTCAAAAAATTAAAAGAAAGGTCGATTTCTCGGTGTGTTAGTATGTACGTATGGACGTACGTACATCTGTATGTTCAAGAATTTCTCCTTCCCTATGGACTGATCTGAATGAAATTTGGTAGACAGTTGTAGACTATGATCCTGCAGAACCATTGTTTTTCATTTTTTTTTTATAAATCCAATATGGCGGACAGGAGCCATTTTGTTTGTTCAGAAATTTCGTATTCAAATTAGGAGATTGAAATTTTCCAAACATATAGCGCCTTCTATTATATAACGAATAAAAAAGTCGCATTTTGTCAAATTTATAGGAAGCGGTGTTGCCACTTTTAAAGCTTAAACTTTTTGAAATATCTCAGGAACTATAAAAGATAGGACAAGTTAATAAACTTTATTGTATAGGCTACCTAAATTCCTGTCGATTTTGTTTGAAACAATTTTTTCCAGAATCACAATTTAACTTATATACAGGTTGTTTTTTGTTTTACAGGTTGACGCTAATTTATACAGGTTGACGCTAACTTTAGAGTCCATTTTCTACAAAAGTTTCGCAACATTTTTGTTTTAATTTCTTGTGTTAAAGTTCCTTTAATACTTAAACGACTAAGCGAGTTAAAAAAACTCGCACGTCATTGCACCGGAATAATTTGACCTTGAGAAAAAGTGTACTACCCTAAAAATCTCGGTTCCTATGAATGTTGGAAAAATGAAAATAATTTTATCAGTATGGACACTGAATATACTATTTTGAGCAATACATTTTTTTTTTCAAAAACTTTTTACAAACACCCTGTATATTTTCTAATATTTTGGTACCTTGTATTTGCTTTACAGTGATACCACCTACGTTGGGTCTCACTCTTTTAGTTCCAAATATATAGGCCCTAATTAATTTAAAAATTCTTTATTTGTTAATATGGTCAATAAGAATACGTAGGCACACACACATAATACATTGCATATGATTGCAATAGTTTTTGTTTTTAAAGTGTCTCATAAATCTTATTGGCCGAAATTTTCCCACGATCATATGTCATATATTTTTAAAGAAACAAAAAACCATTGGTGTTAATTCATATTATATTATATATACCAGGGCCATACCATTTTTTAGCGAGTTTGATAAATTTCATAGAAAATGTTTGAGAAACTAAAATATGTTCCAAAAAAAAATTCAAATGGTTTTACGTTTCATCGCAATTCAAATTTCGGGAGAACGGGAATTCGGGAACACATATTCTTGAAATCAGATCAAGTTATGATATCCGATCAAGTTAGATCAAATCTGATCTAGCAATATCAAATTACTTCGAATCAGATCAAATCAGATCCAATCAGATCAAATCAGATCAAATCAGATCAAATCAGATCAAATCAGATCAAATCAGATCAAATCAGA
>WYDF02265707.1:0-18675 GCA_009867245.2 Adranes taylori
TTATATATATGTTCTATATGAATAGACTTCAACACCCTTTGACCGATCACCATGGAATTTGGCACATTTATGTATTTTTGTAAGGAGAAGTATTTTATGCTATTCACATTGTTGTAACTCGCCAATAGGTGGCACTGCAATACAACAATTTCTACACCGTGTTCAATCACCATGAAAATTTATATAGATAGATATTTGAGCAAGAAGAATATTTTTGTGCTATCCACTTTGTTGTATCTCGCCAATAACTAGATGGCGTTGCAGCACATCGACTTCTACATCGTTCAACCGATCGCGATGAAACTTTATATGCAAAGGTATTTGAGTACAACGAATAATTTTATGCTATCTAATTTGTTGCAACTCGCCACTAGATGGCGGAGCTGCACGCACTCTGCCATTGCCATTACGGCAATGGCTGAGTAGGCCATGACAAAGCCGCGGTAATCTGGTTATATCGCTAGCCGCAGCATATCCGCAGGAATGACACATGTCATTAGTTAGACCATGTCGCTGGTTAGACCATGTCGCCATTTACCGGCCAGCGACATGGCTTAATTGGCGCGGCTTTTCCGCGACAATTAGGCATTGTCCAGCGGATCTGTCGGCACCATAGACAAATGTGCGGACCAGGTGGGACAAAACAACGTTTGCCGAGTCCGCTAGTTTCTATGTAATGTGTCGTTTGAAAAGAAACAGTAATATGATACATTTGGTACAATAAATTGTTTTATTATTTTTATGAAGTCTTTCTCGAAGTTATCTTCTGAAATTTGCACAATGAAATGCTGGTTATGTTCACCCGATGTCAACAGTTGACTTGTTGGGTAAGCGCTTGCGTTCAAACCGACCCTTGAGTAACCGATACTTCTCTCAATAGTTCAGCAAATCACTCATCAGAAAGAAAGTAGCATGAATAAGTCAAAGCGTTTCAATTTGAGGTTATGTTTTTATTTCTAATTATTGAAATTCGTTAATCTAATTACTGATTTATGTTTGATTGAAGAGGATTGGGATCATATATATAATTAATCTTTCTTGGTGGGCTTTAAAATATTACGGAATGAAGAGCTGGCTTTCGAGGTCCATGCATACCTATGCAAGTTGAATCGGTGCTCGATTGTTGAGATAATTGAACGTGAAATTACTGGTTTAGGTTTAAGATATAACTACGAAAATTAATTTTTTATGAAGTGTATGGTAAATGCTTTGACATTCAGTATATGAAGGATGGGATAGCGTATCCATATGTTTTTCTATTACTACGCAAGAAAAATTTTATTAAAAGCAGAATTAAATTCAGTGAATATGACAAAATCAATTGTCTAAGTTAGAAACAATTGAACATGAGCAGAATTAAACACAGAAACTTTTGGATGCATATATATGTTAAAAAAAAAGGAAAAAAAAAATATGAATAATTGGTCCGGTTATTGTATGTGGCATTGTTAATATTGTCATTGAAATTTGACGTTTTGTATGAGAAAATCAAGAGACCTGAAAATGAAAAATAACATGCAGAGAAAAATTCATAATGGAAAAACTACAGTTAGCAGATTTAATGATTTTTCCAGTCAGGATCCTGTTAACGATGAACGCTTTAGCAGATCAGCATTTCAAATTGAACGCATAATTTTTAAATATAAATTTTACGCTAGTCTTTCATTATGTATTATTTTTATGGCTTTCACACGAATTATTAATTAAAATGAAAGATTTAGGACGTTTGTTGCAATGAAAGTGTGTGCTTATATTTTCATTACGGTTTGATGCTTTGTGGCTTAATATTATTATTCAGTAGATATAATCGAATTTACTTCTACATTTTTCATTTCTGGGTTATTTATAATTATAATCGTATTGATTATTATAAATTTCAATTAGTTTGCTTAAACAAATTTTATTATATGTTATGCAAACTTATCTTCTCATCTCAGCTGTTAAGAGTAATATCAGCTGATAAAAAACAGATAAACCTAAAAATTGTATTGTACTTTTAATATTAACAGAACAACAAAAAAAAACAATTAATATTAACAGTGCAAAAGAGCCTAAAATGAATAGATACGAACACCCATTCGCTGTTAAGCGCTGTCAAGTCATCTTTATAACATTTGTCGAGTTTTTGTGTTTATTATTAATTGTGTTATATTTTATGTCCATACGAATATGAAACTTAATATTAAGGCTATTAAATATCAAGAATATTTAGGGTATTTAGCTACTACTTCAGCATTTAGTGATATAATGTAGTGCTGCAAGTGCAGCATTTTCATTGTATGTTTTTCTATCAGTGAGTGGCTTTTTGAGTAAGTGTTGAAGATGTTGGTACTTCATTTGGCTCATGTCGAGCTTTTGTTTGATATGATTCGTTTATGAGACACATGGCAATAAAATTTGTACCCAAATTGCCAAATTGTTGAATTTCGATCAAAACTAGTGTCGAATTAACACTGCTCACGAGCTGCTGAATGAAATCAACGGCAATGCACAATTGCCGAAACAAAGGCCCAATCGTCTCCTGAAGTATGTCTGAATGTGAAGATTCTACACAGTTTTCGTCTACATTAATGGCAAATTGCACTATGAGTTCTTGCAAGCAGATCTTATAGTCAGCAAACAGTTCTACCTAGAAATTTTACGCCGTTTACGTGAAGTAATCGGAAGAAAACGTCGGAATATGTAGCGAGACAACTTCTTGGGATTCTATCACGATAATATACTTACGCACACTTCGTTGCATGTTCGTGAGTGTTTGGCAAAAATAATACTGTTATAATTCTGCATCCTCCAATTTCACCCGAGATGGCCTCCTGGGACTTGCTTCTATTCCCGATAATAAGAAGGATTATGACAATATTTACATTCAAGAATAAAGATTATTCGAGAGCAATGATAATTCCGCAAATGTATTATTAAATAATACGCGGAATTATCAATAGCCACCGTGTCTGGCAAATCGTGATGTCCGTTAGTTGGTAGGATTTTGATTATCGTTTTTATATATTACAATGAAGGATATAAAACTGTTCATTTCAATTACTTGTCGAATATGGAAAATTGAGTGATTCCTCTAATTGTACATATATTGTAGCAAAATATAGTTCTGGGAAAATGCAAACAAATGCAAATCTAAGCAAACAATATATTTATGTGCTTAAATTTAATAACACTTAAATTATATTTAATAGTTATTGTATCTGAGCCGTCCCTGAAATATTGAATAAAAAATAAATAATCGGAAATGTAATTTCATCGCGAGCTTAAACCAGTCTGAATTATAAAACTGATTTTGAAACGTGTTATGGTGTCGTTGGCAGTCATTCTATTCAAATTGATTTTAATTGAAAAAAAAATGAGTGGACAAATAAATAGCAATCCATACTTCATTCGACTGAAATTAAATAGAACATGCTTACAGTATACACAAATTTTAAATAGTTAATCAAATAGGCGTAAAAAGATTAAAGTTATAAAAAATATACATATTATATCATATTACATATGGGCGTATTATAATCTTTTTGAGGCTACGTGGCATTAGGACTCAATGTAAAAGGCGAAGTTAATACATATAATAACCAATAATATAATAACAAATATAAATATGATAATAAATATAAATATAACAAAACCACGATTCTTCTATTATAGGAATAAAACCCGTAACATAATTGTGTCGCCCAACTCGGTGGCCTAGATAAATCCGCAAAATAAACGGGAGGCAAAGCTTGTAGAAGTTTGGCAATCCTATAAAACCCAAAGCAGGTCAAATTGTAGTGCACACAATGGTAAACATACACAGTAACACAGACCCTACTGAAACAGGATCAAATTGTTCAAGTGGCGCCCTATAAAGCAGCAATACAGAAAAATAGTCACCACAATCCGCCAATCAGCGAATGGTACTGGCAGGAGAACACCAATACAATCAGCAAAACTAGAGTAGGTAATGCACAATTCAGTAACTGCCAATTGCATCACCAGTCCAAGTACCAGATAACGAAGTCCTCCACCAGCCATCCGACCCCGCACAATTTTTACAACAAGAAAATAAATCTCGGAGAACAGCCCAAACATATCACAATCAGGATCTACCAGGGCAAACTGTTTAAAGGAATCACCATAATCCACCAGGACAAACAGTGCAAACTCAACATAACAATCCCACACCATAATGAAGCTTAATGTCGTCAGTCCATAAAAATTCTGCCATAGTCCCACATTTCAAGGAATAATGTCACAGGTTGTTCCAACATCTAGGTTGTGACAGGTGGTTCCGCCTGTATCTGCATCAATTCGTTTTGGTCTTCTAGACGACATCATTGTTTGCAACAACTAATTTGAGAAACAAGGATTGGTGATCATCTAGCCTGTATAAAATAGATGACGTTGACCGTATGTGCAAACCTTGCTGGAGATATGTATCACGAAATACCATCAATCCGTCATTCGGAAAGATGTAACAAGTCCAGAATCAAGTGAATTTGCCCATCAAACGACATTGCAATATCAATTACAACTCTTATCCATTAACCAGCTTACAACATTCTGATCCTGATGATAAACTGAGGCAAACGTATAAAACATCAACGATACATACAATCAGAAACAATCAATATATGGAACTTCAATTCATTAACTCATCAACTCATTTCCTTGGGGTTAATTCACGCGTAAAACTTTCCGCAGTCTGCGCTATATGTAGGTTTTATAAGAATAAAGTGTAACACAACGAATTCGCTACTTTCAAATACAACGATCTTAAAATTAAGCTAGAATGAGAATGAACTCAGACATAAATACGCGACGGAAATAAATTTATTTAGCCAAATTATTTTGGCGTCGTTTGTTACCTGCTAATTATTCCAACAAAAATTAAACTAATAAATTGACAAATCAGCTGAGTAATGACTAATTAGATATATATGGCGAGATATTATATAAACATAAAAAAACCACAATCCTGCTTTTATATAGCGTAGACTGAATTGCTCTAGAACTACACATCTCGCATCTGCTTCATCTATCAACAAATTTCATCCAGTCACTTAATAAATTTCCAAGGCGCACACTTACTAGCAGCCTATAGTTTTACCTCCACCCTTTTAATGGTACATTTTCTAGAGAAGAATTTTTGTTTGTTTGCGTAATTTGGATCCCACTTGGTCTAATGCAATTTTTCCTCGGAAGGATAGCAAATTGATAGTTACTTCCAGTTGTCTTTCTTTGATATAACATAGGCATTTACAAAAGATATTTCAAGGAATCCAAAGAATAGTCTGTGCCAGATTATTTATTTGATCGTTTGCAGCACACACTTTATCATGAAGGTCCACACCACCCACAAATAAGTCTTATAATCTTTAATAAAGGGCTATGCCTTCACAGGAACATCTGTTCCAGTCAATTTTTCTTTTCTAGTCACAGTTGTTTACAATAACAGCACAGTTATTACTGTTACTGTACTAGTAACAGTAACAGTTGTTTCTTCTTTAACATGAGAATCTATTTCAACTCTAACTACTATCTTGTACTTTCATTTAAAAAAATGCTATATCGGTACCAGAAATTCTCCGATCAAAGTCGCCTCTCTAATTTTCTTATCTACTTCAAAAATTTTTGAATTTCTAAATCTATTGTTTCTAATATTCATTTATACATGCTAAAGTATCTTCAAGTTTAACTTTTCTAATAATTTTACCGAGTTGAAGAAGTTGTGAAAATATATTATTTTTTTTAACCCACTCTGAATTTGCTAGGAAAGGTAGTAAATTACAGTCATTAAACTTTTCATCGATTGTTTTATTTTTGCCTTGATACACACCAAAGTTCTTTACAAATCCATCTTGATCTGATAAACACCAAACTTTGTATTTTTTTAATTGGTTTCATCGGATTATATTCATCAACACAAAGCCCTCTTATGCCAAAGTAATTTGTTAAAAACTATTTATTTAAGGTACCAATAAAGAGCATACTTTAGAAAAAGTTTATCTTTATTATCATCAACTAGGAGGCTATTGGCAGTTACATCCAGGAACTGAAAAATTTGTTAAAATGTATTTTGTAGCATGTTTCCTGATATACAGTTGCCACATTTTGGACTTGGTGATAAATAGCTCATGACAAAAATTATTTCTACAAAAGTACGAACTTCTTCTTTTCAAGCATGTTTAAATTTTTTCTTTTTGAAAAGCGTACAAATTGGACTTGGACTGGGTCGCCAAGAGCTGGGCCTATTAGTCTTAAGCGAATATGTATCCTTTTCAGCCTCTTTCTGTCTGGCTCTAGTTCTAAAATTATTTCAGCATGTTTTCTACAATTTCGTCTTGTGCTTTTTCTAAATTAGGTAGCTGCTATGAGTACATTTCGCATAATTGTATTCGAGTTAATATAACATCTTGTAAATTTCTTCCTTCTTCGTCATCAAAATCGGAATCAACGTCGGTGTCAGGACTATTATTGTAACACAAACTGCTGGCATTAACGTAATGACGCAAACAAATATCTCAGTAATAGGTACAGAATCGAATTTTCTTCGGGGGTCAGGTTAGTTTAAAGTGAGACCGCACTTTAGAACTGATAGTGATGTTCCTCCCGTCCTCAGTGGCTTATTGAGGCTTAAGTAAACTCAGTTTACTTAAGCCTAAAACCGTGTATTAATCTTCTAAATATAAACAATGAAAAATAAATAATAATATACAAATAAAAATATCATCAATCAAAACATAAACTTTAAATCATTTTAGCATTTATGGGGGTTATTATAATATATAGTAAATAAAACACTTAAGTCAAGCGGTTTTAATAAGACGTTGTAAACGCAATAATAATGATCAAAAAGCGGTGCAAATGAATTTAGCAGTGCTCGTATAGTATTATAAAAATGCGGTGATAAATAGCGAATCGATGAAACTGTGAGAAGCATATACAAGCAATCAATAATACTCAAGTGAACTGTAAGGGTAAGTCTATATATACACATATATATATACATATATACTATCACGGAATGGCAGCTATCTCTCAATATACGGTGTGGATCACAAGTAGGGTAGGAATACTCGGAATTTGCTACTAACGGCGGATTATAAATCATACACAAATACGGGAGGGTGAATAACTCTCAATACACATTCATAGATGACAGGTAGGAACACTCGGAATTTGCTAGTTACGGCGGGTTATAAATAAGTACGGAAGGGCGGATAAATTTTAATGCTCAATATGAATAACTTAACATGACAGATATATTCGGAGATCAGTACTAGTTACAATAACACTCCCGCAAACTTAAGGTTAATGTCACATGAGTCACCAAACCTAATCCTTGTGAACATAAGTTAGCGTTGTATATAATCTAGCTGACAATGGCTCATTACCGGTTACAGTAATACCACTGTGTACCTAAATGCCACTTCATCGAAGTATGAGCAACTAACCGCTGTGAACATAGGTAAGCGTTTGATACACTTTAGTGCAGACAACGGATAGGAAAAATAAGTACGGATTTCAGCAATTCTACTGTGCACCTAAGTGCCACTGTCACTCAATTATCAACAACTAACCGCTATGAACATATATTAGCGTCTGACATAGTTTAGTGCAGGTAACAGGAAGGAGAATCACCACGGATTTTAGCAATAGTACTGTGTACATACGTGCCACTCTCACAGTAGTATCAAGAACTAACCGCTGTGAACATAGGTCACCGTTTGATATATTTTTGTGCAGGTAACGGAAAGGTAAATTACTACGGATTTCAGTAACACCACTTTATACATTGGTACCACTTTCATCGAAGTGTCAACCATTAACAACTGTGAACATAGGTTAGCGTTTGACAGTTCCTGTATTGTACGGTGTAGGAAATGCTAATAGTTACTTTAACACCCTTGCAAACATAGGTATCAATTAAATTTAAGCGGCTAAAAGCAACCCTTGTATGCATAGGTCAGTGCTAGTCTCGCTTTAGCGAATTTATGCGCTGCGACGGAAACACTATTAGTTACAATAGCTCCATGTGTACACAGACACTATCGTCAACCAGCACTCAATACCAACTCTTATGTACATAAGTCGTGTGTATGACGTGAAAAGAAATAGGTTACGGGATTATTGGAAGGAAATGCAAGTCATTCGAAATACGTGCGATCAATAGCAATAAACGATATATCTAAATATGTAGCAATAAGCGGCATAAGAATTACTCTTACCAAACGTATAGACCGGTGTCTGCTGGCTCAGGTCCTGACTGTTGCTTTCTGACTTGAGAAGGCCGGAGACTATTATTAGAAGCTTTTTTAGTTTTACGTAGGAAGTGGACAAACCTTCAACAGGCGATGGATGCCCGAGCAGCAGTGTGGGACTTCTACCGACTAAAATTCCACTCCCTGTTGGGATTGTATATCGTTATGGAGATTGGAGAGTTTATTTGAAGGAGGTTTTAAGGATTTATCATCCTCTTGAGCCAGTAACTGTATTATTTGCTTTTAGAAACTTAGAAATTCGCTCTTTTATAGAAGATCAGGCTCACACTGAGCCCTACCCTACCAGAGACCAGTGGTCCCTACCACAATGGATGACTAGCATCTCCTAATTTAATATAATATTAAACCTTCATATTATCTATGGTCATACGAGGAATACATTCTATCTATTTCATATTCATGCGGTCATTTATATTATTATCGTGCTCCCGCATACGCACGGAAACTACTCTATATATTATTATAAACAATGGATTCGAAATTGATATACAAGTATTATTTGCGTCTTTGAAAAAATAGTCCCATTCAGGACTTGAATCCGAGTCTCTCAATTTCCGGTCGAGTGTTCTATCGATTTAGACTATCAGGGTGATAATTTCAAAGAACAAACAATCGCAATATGTGCTAAATGCTCGCAACTGTCATTTACGATATGTTTCTATTCTAACAAGAATTGTAGAACGTGACATTCGTGTCAATTCATTGCCTTTCTAGTAGGTGGCTCCACTTGGTTTGTTTTTTGATCTTAATATAATAATAATAATAAAAGGCTATTTTTTCAAATACTCAAATAATACTTGTATATTAATTTCAAATACATTGTATTAAATTATACACTATTCTGAGTTGTACTCATTAAATTATTCACTGATTATTATAAACTATATTCGTCCTTCCAGCGACGTAAACAATCATACGCTCCCTCTATCTAATTAAAATAATCACGTATTGCTCTCTTTTATATGCGCGTGGTATTTATTTAGCAATAAATGTGTTGTAATATTTACAATTTTAATTAGGAAGAAATAATTATATAATTACTCTAAATACATCTAAATTACACGGGCTAATTATATTAGAACGCATTGTCAGTATAATATTCTTATTATTTATTTATAAATGCGTTGTGAATAATATAATATTGCAATTAAAATGTGGCACGGGGAAACATTTAAATAATGTTCGCTTACTTTTGTATGCAAGTTGACTCGTTTTAAGTTTTACATATAGAGAGAGGCAGGCATATATTGTTTTATGCAGTTTTTTGTTATATGGTTACCAACTCAAGATGAGTAGAACTATTTATTTTATTTAGTCACGTATTGCAAGAAATATTATATTTATAGTAACACCAATCTGTAACACTATCCAGCTCCAAATCATCAAATGCGTTTATTTTTGACATTTAAGAGTTCCTCACCTATCAGCAGCCTCATCGTATCAAAACTACTCTTAATCTTATTAGTCATAATTTTAGATAACAAAAATTTCAATTACTGTTTTTACGGAAACTTCATTGTTGAGTTTAATTGATATTTTTTTTCGAAGGAAAATGATTAGAGCAGCTAAAATTAGAGTAGATTCTACCATTAGATCTGATGTTTTAATTAAGCACAAAACACGAGACATTTTGGTTTTAGACAAGAAGAAGCATGAAATAATCTGATCAGCTAAACCCGAAATAAGTAGATTATTTCTAACAAAACATACATATATTTTTATATAATACAGTATCAATAAAACTTAGGGTTTATATACTGTAACGCCGAACAATTAAGAGTATTTATTTCTATTAATTCGACTGCAAATGTTTTGTGTACTTTAAGTAAGTCACGATAGTTAAATTCTAGGAATTGCTTTAGTGGTAGTTTAACATTATTGTTTATTAGTTATAAATATTCTGTTTATAAATATGAGTTATATAAAAACGACTGTAAGTAGGTACATTACACGATTCAAAACAGAATCAGTATGTAAATGTGTGCATCGTCATAATGTTGTATTAATTCTTGAATAACTAGAATCATTAGGTAAACATGTGTAGCTGGCTCGTCTGTTGATTTGTTGCCACGTAGCGTCACCAATTAACACCTGCGCTTTCTAGATATAGTACGCGATAACAGCAGCGGAAAGGCGGGAGGTAACCGCTCCGTTCAAAGGCTTAACATAAGCGCGATTTAGCGCATGGCAAGTAGGGTTAAGCAAGGCTCCCGTCTACTATTAGTTGTTCTTTCACGGGAAAAGCCATGGTTGGAAGCGGGCTACCTCCTCAGTTTTTGTTACAATGCCACGGAATTTGAATGTCGAAATATCTTAAAATAAAAATAAACCAAAGTGCTCGTTATGATGTTAGCTCCAATGTAATTTAAATAATATTAACATTTATTTGACTAGTTTGAAACTCTCAAGCAATTTTTTATTCTGATTATTCATCCTTCCTAATGTACACTATTCAACTAATGATTTACTTTATTAATTATTTCATTTAATTGAGAATTGGAATTAAAGTCTAATGCACTCCTTTTTTCTGAATATATTGAATAAGAAAACAAAAGAGTTTTATTATACTTTCTGTTAGATTAACTTGATTAAATTGTTTTATATTAAGTAAATGAAATTATAACTTATACTTTTAGCGACCGTTTTTATAGTCGAGTGGATTAAATCGATAAACTTTAGAATGTATTTAAATAGCGTAAAATTCAGCCCTCTACAATGTCACGGGCAAAAATACATGTTACAATATAGCGAAAAATACTTTGAAAAATCATGTATTAAAAGAACAGATGTTAGGTGAAATTATTTAATAAAATTTATATATTCGTCAAGTATTGCCTTATAACGAACTTATCGAAGTGAATCTCTTGTTTAAATGTAGAAATATAAAACGGATATATTATGTATTAAAAAGGCGCAGTGTCCCTATCAAGAAGTTCAAACCACAACTAAGAACTTCAGTTAGTAATGTAGGTAATTTCGCTCCTCAGTCCCATTTAATGACTTGTGTACTTTAAATGATCGCCAGTGTACAAGGTTCCTGAAATTACTAGGATCAGTTGCTTGAGCTCTAATTCGACTTGTACTTTAAAGTAATTTTGGGTTAACCCAATTATCTCAATTCAAAAGCAGCATGAGCGGTGAACAAAGGCTTAATAAAACCAGTCTTTTAGAGCTTATAGACAATAGGTATTTGGTCTTATCCCTTTTATATTCTTGAGAAATTTTCATCTGTCTGTATAAATAATTTCTTTGCTTTGTCGCAGAGAAATAGATAATGGTCATACATCAACGAGAATTTACAAATCCTTTTATATAGTTCTTAAAGCTTTAAACAATATTGCATGCTTTGGAATAGATATTCAGAACGATTTCTCCACTGTAAAGGTGGCAACACTGAAATATGATTTTCGTAAAGGCAACGCAAATCATTAACCAATAAATAGAGAGATTTAAATTTGATGTTCTTGAAATAGTCAATTGCTGGATGTGTTGTACGAAAGCTGGCATTGTCCGGATTAAAAATGATGACACATTTTGCGTTAGCTTACTTGATTTTCTTCAAGGCAAACAAATCATTCACCTTAATCATTCACTGTTAATCGTACAATGGTTGAGATATGTCCTCTACAAATGTAGAAATACGCAGCTGTAGCAAAGGTACAAGATTTTTCTGATTCAACTAATCTTGGAACAATCAAATAGTATCGAATATATCCAAGTTTTGCACAAATTACGATGTCTATGCGGAAATTGCAGTTCCTCTAATGCATTTTTGAGTATTTTGTCTGATAAATATTCAGAAGCCTATTTTTATCTTGAATCATTTAGTGGAATTCATGGAAATCATCTTTGCATATCTAAATGTAAATATAAGTTCGAATGAAGTGCCATCTTTGATATCTCTATCACATTTTGTATGACCGGCTCATCAGTCATTTTATGAACAGCACTAAGCCTCCACAAGTTTCGAAACCTAACGAAATTGATCACTACTGGAAGAAAGACTACGACAAAATTCTGCTAATAATTTTATCTTCTGATGGAACTTTATTACAAATATTTGAGCAATTAATATTTTTGAAATTATAAAAATATTATTGTTACTTTGCTTCAGTGAAATAAAACCTTTAGCTACAAAACAAGACGGTACCGTGAGGATGATAGTATCATACTCCACGGCACTTTCACTTAATGTTGTATTAAACATTTAGATATTGTATATATAAAATATTTTTCATCGAGCTATTTGGATAATCTGGATCACAGACTGGATGCTCTCTGACATCTCTCAATTAAAGAATCCGCAACTTTCCAGTCACAAAGAAAGCCTGTAGGATTTAGTAGTTGTTAAAGATAAAGTTATTTATATGTATGGCTTCAATTCTGATATTTTTCATTTATACTAAATTTAGGTACACATCTTGTTACAAGCCAAAAGTGTAATTTACGACTAACCTTTTATTCAATAATATTTATTATTTATTCGAATTAATATAAATATGATTTATATTTAATAACGGATTGAACTGTTATCACAAACACATGGACACACTTTTCATTTTATTTGACCGCCGTAAAAAACTAAAAACTGTCAAAACTAATTACAATTTTAATCCTGTCAGACCTGCTTTAGAATATTTTATTTCAGCAGCTACCTGGTGCATTCAGTAGAGTATCTACATAACGTTTTAATTATTTTTTATATTAATTACTATTAGTTTTCCTAAAAATTAAAATTTTGGTCTAGTTTCATAATTCGTATTCAAACCCAGTTTGCATATTCAACCTAATTATATAAATTATCCTCTCCAATTAAGGTAAACATACCAAAATATGCTAAATGCGTTAGTATAACTGAATTGTAAATATAAGCACTATATAAATATTTGATTAATACAAACCTGTCTTAAAACAACTTTCGAAACAGTTGTAGTCCAAGCTTATATGAAGATGATTACAAAAATGAATATGGGGTAAATTTATACCTAATATGAAATAGTTTAACAGTTTTTTATCGTTAAGGTATTTATGTAGGGTTTATTCTCTTAAAATTTTAAAGAATTAAGGTCTCACGCCAGTGGACCTTGTTTAAAGAAAAACAATTATTTATATTTGAAATTATTTTACAAAATTAAATTTTTTTTATTACAATCTTTACGTGTTTGCTACACACGTATTAAATAGAAGCTATGTTGGCTATTTTTACTTAGATTAATTATATTTCATTTATAAATTACTTTTTGTGATTCAACAATTTATTACTCTGAATTGCACAATATATTATATTCAATTACTTATTTTAATTTTTTATTTAATTCAAAAAATTTATAAAACTCATCAGCAAGATTAACATAATGGTTTTGACTTTAATTAATATATTTTTAACATTATTTAGTCTAATACCAACGCCCAATCTTTAAGATGGCTGCTTGATATATTATATTATATTAAACTAAACCCTAGTACTACATGCTATGGTAATTGCTTAATTACGATAAACGAACAAGAAGGATTCTACGGCGCTTGCCGGTATTTATATTTTCCTCTCGGAGCCGGTTGGGATTGCGTGAATGCTGCTACGAATGTCATCTCCAGTCTTTCATAATGTCTATTATATTGACTGGCCTGAAGTTGAAGTACAGAGATGTGTGCATGTAACTAAAGTCTCATTCTGCGGGTGATAATCCCTTCAGCTACCTGCCTAAAGAAAGGGGTCAACTAATAGCACAGACATTCAACTGCCTGTGGAATTTACATATCCTTGTTTGTACTTGTAATTTTTTCGGTCGCAATTATATCCGCCCACCTCATTTACTCTTTCTTCGATGAAATATCATTTTCACCTATATTATTCAGTTGTAATTTCTATTTGCACCTTTTGTTACTAACAACAATTTCTGTGATTTTTGGTCAATATGGTTACATGTTGATTAGATACGTGTTCTGTATTATATAATGATACTACCTTTATTGGCATAAATTTCTACTCTACTTACATTACTGATTCTAAATTAGCTATAAATAATTTCTTACTTTAATTTCATATTTCTTAATATAATGATTTCAATAAATAATAAAAATTTCAGATTGAAAAATGAATTAACCAACTTAAAACAAGAAACTGGAAACAAAACGTAATAACTTCAATACATTTCTTATCACCCTTTTCTTCTTTCCGTAATAATTCTTTCCACTATTCCCATCCCTTTTATTCCTCCTCCTAAATAATCTACATTATTACCAACCAACTGCCTTCCGTTCTATGTGTATACAATTCCAAAACAATTTTTAACCCATTGCTCCCATTTATTTCCATTTCTCCTACAAATCCTACGTACTCTCTCACTTTTCGTCGTCTAATATGTATTACACATTTCCTCACTCCCACTTATGAAATATGATATAATTTGTTTTCTCTCCAGACTTACTTTAGCTGTCATGAATTCCTTCTGCATGAATGATATTTATATATATATACTATTATACTTAGTGTTCCTTAATCATCCCTAACTTTCTTGCAATTCCACATCATTTATCTTCACTTCCGCATCATTCAACACCTAATCCACTTCCATCATCTTTGCAATCCATCTTTCCATAGACAATTTTATTCTTTCATATAAAATCTTTAGATTTCTTACCTACTCATTTATGCATGTCTCATTCTTTTATGACACATTCATAATACTCCCAACTATACTTCCTTAACTAATCTTTAAAATTCCAAATATCACCCCATCCACTTTCCGTGTTTTTCACTCTTCATATTTCAGCGCCGTAAATCATTATATTCCTCATACAAACCTCCATTGTCAGCATTCTCTTACATACCAAATCACCAAATCTCTTTTCCATCCCACATTTTAACAGTTCAATTGCTACTTTTCCTATCTCTACTGCCATCTATACGTGTTCATTACACTTCCCATTTTTACAAAGCATACATCCTAAATACTGATAGCTTTTAACATTCTGAGTATCTATTTCAAATTTATCAAATTTTGCTATCTCTCCGTCCTCTAAAGCATACCAATGATTTTGTTTTTCCTGTTCTTCGACATCTCTTTTCCCTACTCATCTATTGACTCTGTTAGTCATCTCTTCAATATCTTCTTTCGTCTTTATCTTCTTTCGCCTCTAAGCTCACACTCTCTCTGCCTATCATCACATCTCCATTCTGTTCATTCTTACCAAGTCTTCTAAATCAGATATCTTCATTTGAAATAGCCTCCCGTTAATCGGGCACCCATGTCTTACGCCTCATTTTATTTCAAACCATTCTGAGAAATTGCTTCCCTTTCTTGCTCTAACATTTGTTCCCTAGTAGATTTCTCCTCGTACAGTTCCATCATATTACTGTCCTTATTCTCTCTTCTATTCCAATTTCTCTTATCCTTTTCCAGTGCCACTAAGTATAGCTTATCTCCCTCACAGAAATCCTGTCTTATCAGATAGTTTATTATCACAAGGTTATCTACTGCACTTCTTATATACCCATTCTGGGTGCATTATATGCCCATTCTGGGTTCTGGACAACAAATTTTTCTCATCCTCTAATTCTCTTGTTCATTATCCTTCCAAACAATCTGTATAACCCATTCACTATATTGATTCCTCAGTAATTGTTCACGTCTGTTCTGTCACCGCTATAAAATATTGGAATTATCTCCCTCATCCCATTCATCAGTCATCCTCCGCTATCCTTTCCAGATTTTATTGAACCCTTTTGGTAACACCTGCATAACCTGCTTACTTTAACAACTCCACACCTCTGTAAATAGCCCATTGTTCCATCTGCACCCCCTTTTTTCTTTCTTTTAATCTCCTATATAACTACTTCTTCATTTATGTCTTCCTCAATCTCATTTTTATCTCCTTATATTCATCCACGTACGTGTTCTATTCATATTTGTATTTACTTTCCTTTTTTTTTTGAAATTCTAAATCTCAAATATGTATCGGTGGACAACGAGAAAAGAATCATGATTCATCCAATAGAATGGAGTATAAAATTTCATGCCATAGAATAAAATGGAGTTTACGAGTAATATTGATTTATAAAAAAAACTGGATTCTGTGGAAAGCACGATAGTTTCTGGTTGAGTTTTCAATACACATATTTTGGGCAAACTTATAGTTAGAACAAATTTATATATCACATAAGTATATTATTTGATACGTACTCACAATCACTCTTCGTGTTAACACAAGCACAAGCATTCTTCGAGCACTCTTCGAGCACTCTTCGTGCTAATTTTGTTCTTCGATGATTCTGAAAATCAAAATTCATTACGGTTCTGTTAAAATGGTCTCATCCACCACTCTTTTTTATTATGTATATATTACAGTTCCTGACTTTTGAAAAACCTAGAATTTATGTCCGTGTGTTTATTTTTATTTCTAGAATAAACCTACGTTTCGCCGGTGACTTACCGGCATTATCAGACTTATGTAGTTTTTTTAATGTTATCATTGATATCTGTGATCTCGTGTGTTCATACTTTCTAATTGTCATCTTTTCACAAATAGAGTTCCATTGGTCACCAATTGCATGTCAAGTAACAGGTATTTCGACACAGAACGAAATCGACAATTCTCTTGCTGCAGGTGCGACAGATGAAATGTTGAAAGTGAGACCAATGTGCAATCTCATTCAGAGAAACTCGTGCTAGTCTGTAATACTATAATCAAAATTTCTCTGTGGCTGAGAATGTGATTAAATATTTTGGCCCTCATTCTGGAGAACACTTCATACTGGGATAACCAATGATATTTGGCTATCAAAATTGCTAAGATGCCGATTTTTCGAAATGAGCATATTATGCAATTGAAGAAGAATTTTAGAAACTACCAGTTTTTGCACGTTTTGCGACTCCTAGGTCACATCTCTTAGGTTACAAAGCCATAGACACAATACGAGAAAATCGAACTAAGAAATGTTCACAAAGCACTGCAAAAGTAATAAAAAAGCAACGGAGAGCGGAGTATGAGTACAAATTTGATACATAATACGTAATATCAATTGAAAGATACCAATGTTTTCACTATAGGAACTAAGTTACATGCTATAAAACCTCTAGAAAAGGTGGTGTAAGCTTCTAAAGGAAAAGGTGGAATTAAATGTCCCAAGATTAATCATAAACTAAAACAAAGGAATGCGTGGCGTCGAACAAATGGATCAGTCTATCATTATTTAACCAGCACCCATGAAAAAAAAATGGTGCTGGGTAATATTTACCTATCTCCCAGGTAGCACAAATATTCTAATTATATCACAAACAAGTGTTATACATGTTCTGAATATTCGGTGTATTACTTGCCAGATTTCTTGCCAGATACTAAGGATATACTAAGGACATACTAAGGATATTTTTTCAAGGACCTCCTATAGACATTTTACAGTAATATGCGAAGAATATTCCGCAGGTACATTTTTTTGTCTCTCCTTTAACATGCATCCTTCTCGGTTTACTCATGCGCTAGTTTGTTTCTTACAAACACTTAACATACTGGTATAAATAAATATGCGCCCGGAAACAAAATATGGCGTTATAAACACTTGTTTGTGATCAAATAAGTAAACTTGACAAATAACTGGGAATATCATGTTAGAATAATTTAATGAATTCGAGTAAAATTCGTGTATTAGTTTTAATGTATTGGTGGTAGTTATATATTGTTGGTGGTATAATATGATCAAAATGTAGAGACTACGCAATAATAGGGATGAAGTTCACAAATAACAGTGAAATTCTGTGTGTTGTCATGTATGAGATAAGTGCTGTCAAATACATATTATGTTTTGGTTGAAAATGATGAACATTTTGTGAATCAATTTTTTTTAAATAAATATGCTACAATGTTATATGTATTTTATATAAATCTCCTCTCAATGCAATGGATAATTTAATGGTTCTTAACAGATATTTGTACCAGATTATTATTGAAACAAAATTACCTATTAGGTTGCAACAAATGTTAAATAAGTAGAAATCATGTAAGAGTTAGTTGTAAATATAAATGCATCCAATAAAAACATTTATTTGACTCAGGACTCCAACCAAACATATAATGATTTGGTCACTTGTAAGTCACTAAAATAATAATTTGTACTGTACAACACACAATTGTATTTGAATTATGTATACCACTAAGTTGGTTTTTTCCTGTTTTGCTTTGTGCTTTTCGTTTTACGTACAAAAAAATGTCGTAAATCTTTGAGGAACAATAAAAGATATTTAAAGTACTTCATTTATACATAGAAACTTTTTCTTTAATGATTTAAGAATAGTTGTTCATAATAAAAGTAAAGTGAATTTCAAACTACAAAAGCAACATAGAAATTAGAATCTCTCCTTAAAATCACTGCACATATGTAAGATTAAAAAAATACATTTCCATA
>WYDF02265718.1:1448-18675 GCA_009867245.2 Adranes taylori
CGTTCCGCTCCGTTCCGCTCCGTTCCTTTCCGGTACTTTATATTTTAGCAAATTACCACTGCCCTGAACTTACATAACTTTCTTTTATATTTGACTAACCCGACTTAGGGTCGGGAGTATTTTGCGCAGCTCTAATACTTTTTTGTGATACATACGTATGGAGCATACTAAAGATAAAACATGTATAGAATTTATTTATCTAAAATATTTTTTCAAGCATGCAAAATAGTGTCAATATCCTCATCTGAAGGGATCCTTAATGTTCTGTTCAAACTTACAAATAGCAAACTTACAAGGGTCTGATTGAATTCCAATATACATGGGTTCTGATATTCATTCATTGTTCCGAATTGGAAATTCACTGTATGTTGTCACCTTCGATGTTAGAATATGGAACATCCATTTTTGAAATATTCTGAATATGCAATAATGTACGAATGTGTAATATGTAGAATAAATTGTGTGCTGAAAAAACTTTTTACTCAGTGGGCGTAAAAAAATCTGGAAAAAGTGTTCTAGTAGTAAGCGACAGTACTTTCTGGCCGTCCAAACAAGATTTTGACTTGACATAACTCGTTCTAAACCTCAGGATGACGTCGCTCTGTTTTCCGAGGTTTATCATAAATAGTTTGAGCGTTTAACACCTGTCATTTGAAAATCTCGGCTGACAGATTATTTTCGGTCTGGATTTTAGCGGAAAATTTTAATTGTGAGGGATTGACGATAGCGTAGGTTTCTATATCATTGCTTGCCTTTAGTGTATTACAATTGACGCGAGATGACGCTTGTTCGCGCATGCGTATTCAAGAAAGTAACTAGATTCAAAACAAATGTAACTAGATTCGAAAAACCTAATCAGATACTATTGGGGGCGCTTTAAAAAAAATGGATTAACAAAATGTACCAGGACCGTACAATGTTTCTTTTCGTTTATTAAAAACATGATGACCTGATCATGACGTTCATAACGAGATCTCGGAGGGACGGGCAGGAAGTACAGTTGCCTACTACTAGTTGTAGCAATATTTTATTCTAGAGATTTACTAGAAATTCACAATGAGAATTATAAAATATTTGTAACCATACACTAAATAACTTGCGTATTATATGTTGAACTTGAAAGAGTATCTATCTCTCAGTTCGTAAACATCTAAATTCAAAATGATTTAGTACATGTTTTATACTCTCTGAAAATCTAATATTAAATAATATCTAAATTATATCTAATAATCTAATAATCTGAAAAATTGTTTTCTTTATTATCATTATAGAATATTACTATATATAGTTCTTTGGGCCTCCATTTGGCTAGTTAATTTGATTAATTAAATCTGATGCTCGCATCGTACTTTTCTTTGTACGTAACATGCTCCAGAGTTAAAATTTTAACTCGAAAAGCTAACTGAAAATTTATCTAATTTGTAGTGTCCGCAAAGTATCATTTAGATTTTCATACATATTACCTTTCGAAGTGATATCCATCGTGAATTTTACCTTTACTATAACCGCGCTGTGGAGAATTGCACGTATGTCTACGATGACTTTATGTCTAGACAAAAATACAGTACAAGAAAAAACTTTGTATTACAAAATATTTTATTTCTGTTTTTATTTGGAGAATATTATATAGATAGTATATTAGCATTGATAGCTTTGCTGTCCGCTTTGCCGTCGCCGTCTTGACTCACCTTCATTTCGTGTAATTTGTAACAGGACAGTCTGGAGTACTACGCGCGCCTGACTGCCAAGAATTCTACTTTCGTGGCTAAACCTCCACGCTGGCTTATTGAATAGAGTAAATTATGAAATTAATATTTATTACTTTTGTCTTGAAAAAATGTTTACCTCGTGCGGGACTTGAACCTGGACCTCTCGATTACCAGTCGATTGATCTTCCAATTGAGCTACGGGGCACTTATCCGAAGACACAAATAATTCTTAATATGTATTTGCTTTCCGAGTTTTCGAGACATAAGTAATAAGAAATTATAATTTTATACTTTACTCTATTAAATAATGCCAGCGTGGAGGTTTAACCACGAAGCATCATATATTTAATTAAATATGCGATTGCCAGCAAAACGGAAAAGAAATTAAAAAAAATACATCCAGAAGGCCTCATCTACCCGATGACGAATGAATCTATCGACGGTAGCAAACAGATGGCCAAAACAAATCCTGATATGAAAGTTGCCTATCTTAATAGATAAGGAAAACAAATACATATTAAAAATTATTTGTGTCTTCGAATAGTGCCCGTTAATTCAATTGGAAGAGCAATAAGTGCCCGTTAGCTCAATTGGAAGAGCAATCGACCGGCAATCGAGAGGTCCGGGTTCGAGTCCCGGATGGGGTAAACATTTTTCGAGACCAAGTAATAAGAAATATTAATTTCATAATTTACTCTATCAAATAAATAAATCTGACTTCTGTATATTGAAATTATTATTGATACCGTACCGTAATACACTCCAACCGCTCCAACCGTAATACACATTAAAGGTCTAGCTCCTGAACCCCGCACAACTTTCTTTGAATATCTCGTTCCTCCAATTTTGAACACCGGCAATATTAGTGCATAGCTACAAAATGCTATGCATCTAGTTGTTCCTTGTTTTTGAACTATGATCACTGATAGTACTAATTTTAATAACAGTATCCACGAGTTGGGAACTTGAATTTTCAATAATATGCGTACAAAATGACAAAATTGGAAAACCCTTTTGGAAAAATAAATAAGAACTCAATTGAGTCCTTATGTCTCATTGTTTGGCACCATTTACTTCATCTGAAGCTATTTTAATAATCTGTACATCATTTGTACCTTTGGATGGGTTTCTATGTTGTATTTCCGACAAAATTTAAATTCCGTTTTTGCTAGCGGATTTGACAGCATAAAATATGACGTCAAAACTTTCTGAATAGAATACTTAATTCGTATCGCATCAAATTCCTAACCAGCAATTCTAAATTACCGCCAAATAAACCAATTATCGCCCTTCACAAATACTGTGCTATTGTTGCTAAATAATTACAATAGTCAATAGTGTTAATACACATAATCTGTTAATGGTATAAAAATGGCTAAGAACCGAACAGTATCTACTTATGGGAACTTTCAATATTATACTATTTGCATATTTACAACCCGCCTGTTTTGCTCATGTTTCATTTCTCTTCGTAAACAAATTTGACTTCATGAATAAAGAATTATTGAGGTGTGTAAGTATGAGTATCATTAGGACATAAACAGGTCCTATATTTTAGAAATGGCACTAAACTTTTATCTATTGAATGTTCCCTGAATTCTTCTAACGAATAAGGCATCTACAATCTAGGACCCATTTAGTTCATCAGGTTTACTAATTATTTCTATACAGGATATGCGTCGTTTTTACATATTTTTATAGATCGGCATTTGGTACAGTCATATATAAGAAACCTTTATTGGCATAAATTTCGAAACAATACAAAATTAATTATAATTTAAAACAATAATAATGCACTACTACTAAAAATCTAGCAACATAAACATAACAGTATAAAAAGAAAACAATAATACAATAGTTCAAAAAAAAGAAAGATACCTACACTAAAAAAGACAAAAACATCATAAATTTCCCTTCTCTCCTATACCTACCCTCCAAACCCTTTCTCCCTCCTCTTCATCCTACGTGTGATCCATTTTCCTCTGAATCTGATTTAAAATTATTTCCATTAGTTTCCTTCCACTTTCCTCGTGCCCCAAACATATCTTCCATACCACACCTGAATCTCGCGATCATTTTCTTTTCTCCCATGCTTAATCCTGATATTAAATACTCCGGTATCCCTTCTTTCACTCTTATCTATTCATTCTTACTATTAAACTTAGTACCTTCAAGGCTCTCCTGCCTCTTCACATCTATCATTCTCCCTACTACTTCGTTTACCATTCTTTTGCCTCCATGATCCTTTCTCCCCATATGCACATCAACCGTCCAACTCATTTATAAACTTCTTCTATTCTCAATCCGTTTATTCATCACATCATACAGTCCCCCTTCTTTCATCCCCATTACATATACTTCCTTAACCAATCTCCAATCCTCGTTGTCCTATCAACACCGTTGTCATTGGGTTGCCCTATCCACACCAAGTATCCTTTTAATACACCCCGCTTGCATTCTTTCTATCATCTCTCTCTTACCACAGCCCATACTTCAGCGCCATACATCAGTATACTCCTCACACAAACGTCCATTATCATTAGTCTTATTCTTACAGATTCACCAAATCTCCTTTCCATCCTCATTATTTCAATAACTCACCTTGCTTTCATTAGTATCATCCTAATATGTTCTTTACAAGTGCCACTTTGGGTTAACAAAAATCACTGGTACTTGTAAAGCTTCTCACGTTGTATTCTCTGTCCTCGCATTTCAAACTTATCCCCCCTACATTCTCTCCCACTCCTTTTACAAACCATAACCTTCGTGTTTTCAAACATTCACTTCCAATCCCCTACTCTGCATATATACCTTTTCACCCTCACAATCATTACATTCAATTCTTCTCTTTTACTAATTGTATGTAAATATTATCTCAGAAAGTTTTTGTTGCGAAATACAATGTTGCAAAGTTAGTGTCCCAACATTTTCTGAGAGCCAAAATTATTAGAAGTAGTTTATTCTAGAAACATGTTTCTTCACAAATTTTATGAATGTATTAGAAGCGATTATAGAAGTCTACTGATTTTGTTATTTATATTTTAAATAATAATAACCTTTAATGACATAATTAATTAAAAATACATAATTAATGAACAAAACAATACTCTAAATATCACCATTCTCTAAATAACAATCATAAAAATTATAATATTAATATACACCGGAGAAGAGACACTGAAACACAAAGAACGCATCAAAGACCAACATAACAAAAAAAAACATATCAATGAATAGAACCCCCCTCCTCCCCCCTCCTCCTCATATCCCTAGCTACAACCCCTTTTCCACGCAATCTCCTTCAAAATCTTATTCATTATTTCCATTCCATTTCCCTCTTGTCCCAAACATATCCTCCAATTCTCCCCAAACGTCCTCTCCCCTTTATTCCACTCCAACCCTCCACATTAGTTCAGCCAATGTCCTCACGTTCTACGTTCATAAATTGTTGAGTGGTTTAAGATCGAATCCGCTTAATTAGCGCAAAGCTGGAATTTAGTTTAGTTAAATGATCTTTAATAGCGTGTAAAGAGATTATCGCATAATAAAAATAAAGTTTTATATCTATTAGTAGATCTTTATGCACTTCAAATATTAATAAGTCATTCTAGTACATGTTTAGTTATTCAAGCATTATTGTCTTGTAATCACAACAGTTGTGTAACTTAAAATCAGTTAAACTAATTAATAGATGTCATATGAAATTTAATTCGGATTTAGTGTAGCTTTCTATTGGAATATCTATTAAGCAGGAAACTATAAAGTAGTAGCCATCTATGTACCGTAACTATTCTAATTCACCATTAGTGTAGGCAACTATTGGAGAACCTATTACGCAGAAGCTATTAAGTAGTAGATATCTATTTTGTAGCGTAGCTGCCTTCCAAATCTATATAGATATAATTAATTGACGCCGAGTTAAGAAGCCACCTATACTTTGAAGATAGAAAGTAAGCATTCGGAAGGGGGAAGCAACAATGGAGAAACGGGAAGTAGCTGCGCTGTTAAAAGTCTCAATTGAGGAGCAATTTAGAGCATGGTATGAGCAAGAGAAGGACAACTTGAGAACGAGCTACTTAGCGATAGTTTTAACGGGAGGAAAAGAGACACTGAGTTACGGGAGTTTCTTGAAACCTTCGGGATACGTAGGAAACCGGTAGGGTGGGGATCGGATAATCTATATAAGCAAATTTGTTATATTGCCAAGGGAAGTCGCAATGGTTAGCTCACATGTATGTTTTATTATAATATTTATCTGATAGTTTGAAAAATATTTGGCGACTATCTTCGTCACTTCAGACTCGGTATTACAATTTATTATATTGTAACGTGGAGATTTGTACAGTTACCTGTTTAGGTTGATGTAAAATGATTGGGCATTAAATACTCACAAATAAGGTGAATACGTTGAATACGTTAAAATAATTAGACGCCATAAAAGCTTTAACATTATAAATAACATTTTAGATAAGGGGACAGTAATCGGGTAACTTACGATAGATCTATTTTATGATCAAAGTACAAAGATAAATATTAGTTATTGATTATACCCAATGCTAATTAATTACATCTTAAACAAATCAATTGTACATAGAAGCGATGCATGGAAACAAAGTCCATTGACCGATGTTACAGAGGTGTTATAGAAAATATTCTAGAATGCGCTAATGAGATACAAATTAATCATGATGAAAGTATGCATATCGATATTTGGAAGGGGACTTGAGATGTATAAAAACTGTTCACATACAACAGTAAGGGCTAGTAATTTTAGGCGTCCGTCAAATGTCGTAATGTCCAACTAAGTACCGAAATAATAATCCGGAATAAAATAATATTAGATTAATAATTAAATAATAACTAAAGTCATGTCTAATTCAAGTGTGATCATAAATTTATTAAGTATTTTATTATGCATTCATTTAAAGTAACGCGGTACTTAGAATTAATATTTTTAGCAATAATTCACATAAATTAATTAGAGTATAATTTTGATGAATAAAGAAAAAGTCAGTGTAATTAGTAACAAGATTATTGATCAAGGTAAAGCCAAAAGAAATACAAATAAATAATTCAGATAATGGTGCGTTACTCTAAAATAATAAATAAATAGTTTGTGTACAGCAGCAAAATCTGTAAGTACCTAGTTTAACATTTCTTTGATGTAACTGAACAAGTCATAAAAGTCACTTTTATTCAAGTGTTGATTTATTTTATTAATTGCAAAGCGTTGAGTATATTATTTTACGTATGGGAATGAATGAGCATGTCACTGGATTGCATGTGAACATTTTTAACGACCAATATAATTTAGTTAAGTTTAACAACTGTTTCATTTTTGCTGCCTGAATTATAAACGGTTATGACTATCGTTAAGGATTAACGTAATCAGTAATTACGCAGCCACGAAAGGCATAATATAGTCTAAACTTCATGTCCAACTTAGCGATGGTCGGGCATAGTATTTAATTCTAAATTAAGAGGGCTTACTGGGGGATTTAGATTATATCCTTCCGCATCAACTATTCAATTCATAACTCTGCTAGAAGTAGCTAAATTAAAGTGCTATCGTATAAAATAAAAAAGGAATTATAAATATGAGCAGGTGACTGCTACGCTAACCCACATAAAAGTCCCCTTTCACCCATAGGGAGAGAACAACCCTCCACTCAAATAAATACGAGACAATATAGATGTGTTGAGTTTAATTATTATATTTGTTTTACTAACTCTATAATGTCAGTGTTATAAAATGTTTTACATTAATTGAATGAATAAATCACTTGTAGTAACGAACCCTTGTTTTTAGTTATTACTTAGTCTCGGTTAATTTTAACCATATGACAAGAAGTTTTTGTTTTAATTTTAAGTGTTGGAATGTCGCATTTTAATATGTTGTAATGCGACTAATTCTGTTGGATAAAAATATAAAGTAATGGATATGCTCCAAAGAACCAATATTATCCCTAAAAGACACAGAATTCAATGAAATAAGACGTCAATAATATTTTGTATCTCGGAACGTAAATTGATGAAGACGTAAGAATGAGATGCAAGTGCACATGTACTATAACATCATATTCCCTGTCGCGGCACCTATGCATATTACGAATCGTATAAAAACATTGAATAAATAAAAGAGAGCATAGTAGCGAATTTGTGCTAAGGTACACTCAAAATATGTATATTTTTTGTCTGATTTCTTTATATTCTTTAGGTACGGATGCAAAAATATATCTCGTATAAAACGCAAGATTGATTTATTAATATAAAATTAAGTACAAGGAAATTATTATCTGTCTTTTTAATTTGTCATCTGCGTAGTTCGAAAGTTGTTGATCATATTGGCTGTGTTAACTTTTGCTGCACAAGCCTGGAATACTACTACAGTTGAAATTCCTAAATATTTCTTCAAATTTCGCAGCAAGTACATGAACTTTCAGCTTATGCGTTGATTTCCTATTAATTTCCCTTGCATCACAACTTAGAGCATCCACTATTTGTCATTTCTCATGATGTGTGGCAGTTACACTGCAGCTGCGCTCTTCTATGGTAAACACATTGTTTTCACATATTATGACGGGGGGGGGGGGCACTTTGAATTAGTTTATACAGTAATTTTACAGTAATACAGTAATTTTATACAGTAATACTACGTGGTAATGGACTTTGAACGGTAGATACTCTTTCAAATATTTTCGACATCTAATCTTTTCTACATGTTAGGTGCTTTCTGTTTTATATAGAGGAGAGTCGGGTAATATCGGACAGGTATGCTTCTTTGCAATTTTTGTATTTGTTAATAAATCACTTTGTTCATATTATATAGTAATTTGAAATAAAAATTGTACTTCCTTATTTAATTTTTTATTTATTATAATACGGGTTTCGCTTCAAGCATTAGATAGAAATAAAAATGATTTTGTTCTATTTGTGATTTCATTTTTGAATCTGTTTAATGTTGTCTTGTTTGTGTTGAACATTAAACAGATTCAGGAAATGAAATCACGAATAGAATAAAATCATATTTTATTTCTACCTGATGATGCTCGAAGCGAAACCGGTTGTATAATAAATATAAAATTAAGAAAGGATATACAACTTTTATTTCATATTACTAAATCAGCCTTACTATGGATCAAACAACAAAGATACCATATAGTAATGTATACTTTCATATGTAGTACAAGCACCCGTAAGAGCACTTATCTCTATGAAATTGCATTTTATTTTCCCTTGAGTACTTGAAAAAGACCTTCCTTTTTACCCATACTTACTTGTATTTATTTAATAAATCTGTTACATTCGTAGTCTAAATTGTGAGCTGCACAATCCTCATGAACCCACCTTTTACATCACAGATACTGAATCCAGGCCTCTTCAAATGTTTCATTGCAAATGATACAGTGAATGACTTCATATTTTGCCGTCTTTTATTCAAATTTAAGTTTCCGCGACATTTTTAACTGATGACATTTTTACTTTACGCTTAGAACTTTCTTTATTTCTATGATTTTGTACTTTCTGTTCTTTTTCCTTTTTCTTCTGATGTCAAAATTCAGTTTTTTTCGTATCTACTCAGTCTGGACACAAATCTTGTGGTAGAATTGCTGGGAAGTGGTGAAATATGTTCCAATACTTGTTGATATTCAGGGCATGCGGAAGCTGAGTCACGATAGGTGAGTTTATAGAACATAATGTGGTGGCGAGTAAGTCATCGCAGTTGAGGGTCCTGTGAAGTCATAGCAGTTGAGGAGCCAGGTAAAATCAGCAGAGCATTATTTGTGATTGAAGCATTAGGAACATTTAGATCATCGGATTGGCCATTCCTCTTTAACGAAGAGACAAAATGTAAATCACTGAAAACGTTGCGGTTTAGGGAAAGACAAATTTTTAAAAAAGCTGTGTTGAATAACGCAGCGATGTCTTTCAAATTGATATTTACGTTTGGGTAGGGCCGCCTCGACACTGCATACGTCTCGTAGTAAGAGATTTGATTGCCTTCATCACAGTTCTGCCGAGTTGTAGTCTGTATGAAGTGTGGGGAGGCAAGCTCAGCATGCGGATTTGACGTTCTTTTGCAAATGTGGTCACCCTGAGATCTTTATGGCTTACATGGAAATTTAAGTAAAACAGAGTGTTTTTCACATGGATTTACCCGTTCCACAAACACATTTAATCGTTTTTGGAAACCTTCTATAGTTATCCAGCCTGTTAGTTGACCATCAAAAATGCTTCCTTGGGCTGCGTCTTTTTAAAAATCATTGTCCAATCGAACTCATGCAAAATTGAATATAGGAGATAAAAACATGTCCCCCCCCCCTTCCCCCTACCCAAATATTAATTACCAGTAGAAGTGTGACATCTTTATTCTGCTGAGGTCAACTTCCCTAGTTGATGTTGACCTGCGACCAAATGTGTTGAAGGATAAACTACACTTAATCCACTTCTGCGACAGTCGTGTGGGTTAGGATTCTTAATTTTGATATGAGAGAATATAAGTTAGTATTTTGAAATTAAAGATGTTTAAAAGAAATTTTAAACGAAATATTTGTAGAAATATTTGCATATAAATGCAATTTTCAAATGTTTTATAATAAAAAATGCTTATATATTTCGTATGTGCTAATCACCTATTAAAATTATTTAAAAAACAATTGATTGAAACGTACGCAAAATAATTTATATTGAACAATTGATTTTCATATAATCTATTTAATTTTAAAATAATTATGGAAGTACTTAATTTAAATATATTTGGAAGGTTCAAAGAAATATAAATATATTACACAACATTGCTTTTTCCCTTAACTGACATCACTTTTAATTTTTGAACATGCCGCGCCAGTTTCATCAGCGTTCAAAATCTTTGAAGGCCTGACATGTACTTGTTCATCAATTCAATAAGTTTATCGAAAAGCGGTTCTCTTGTTGCTTGTTGAAACCAGCTGTTCTCTGTAAACTTGTTGACTAGGCTGTTATTAAAGTGAGATCAGGGTCTTTTCATAAAATCGTAATAAAAGTCTTTTGCTGTCATCATTTTCATTTTATTAAAGCTATGTTTAATTCATAGTTATTCAGCAAATTGGTACCCGAGTTTCATAAACTCAGCTCCGCTTAATGGCATTAGCTGATTATCTAAGTTTTTGATACGCTGATGCAAGACTTTCTCCTGCTCATTTTTGGATGTACTGAAAAAGTTTTTCTTATTTCCCAATATTGGTCTCAACTCTACGTTTTTCCAGTAGAAAAATATTTGATTCGGTCGCCAAGCGTGCTTTTTGGCACGAATTATCTTGTCCGATATAACCCGAATAAACCACTTCAGTACTTGGACTCTTCAACATCTACAATTCTGATCTTATCAGTTTTAAAGCGTAAAGAATTAAAAGAGGATTGCTCTTTGCTATCAATACACTTATAATGTAAATTTACTTACGTTTAGGCAAAATCCTGCACTCCAAAGTTCTGTTCGTGCACAAACAAAAAACTACAAAAATAGAAAAACACAAACTCCTAAACATTGAAACAAACTGATCTATCAATGGTGTCCGCTACTTTTTATAGGTTCGCCTTTCCTACTAGTAACACAACCGGTGCTGCTGTCGATGATACAAGCTCGAAACACCTCTTGTCCGATATAACACGTTGTCCGATATTTCCCGACATTCTCATATATCTTCCTTTTGGACGTTCTGATATTTTAACGTGTTATTTTAACTGATTTTTAACGAGGTTTGTCCACGTTCCTGTTTAGCTTGATGTAAAAGGATTGGGCATTAAGTACTCACAAATAAGGTGAATACGTTAAAAAACTTATACGCCATAAAAGGTTTAGAATTATAAACCTTTATCATTGTAAATAAGATTTTAGACCAGGGGACAGTCATCGGATAACTTACTATAGATCTATTTTATGATCAATGTACGAAGATAAATATTAGTTATTGATTATACCCTATGCTAATTAATTACATCTTAAATAAATCAATTGTACATAGAGCTATGCATGGGAACAAAGCGTTATAGAAAATATTCACATGTTATTTCACATGTGTTATAGAAAATATTCTAGAATGCGCGAAGGAGATACAAATTAATCATAACTAAAAGTAGCATATCGATATCTGGAAGGGGACCTGAGATGTATATAAAAGGGTTCACCCACAGCAGTAAGGGATAATAATTTCGGGCCTCTGGCTGAACATCGTGTTGCCCAACTATGTAGCGATATAATAATCCGGAATAAAATAATATTAGAATAATACTTAAATAAAAAGTCATGTATAATTAAAGTGTGATCATAAATTTATTAACTATTGTATTACACATTCGTCTAATGTAGAGCGGTACTTAGTATTAATATTTTTGGGAATAATTCAGATAAATTAACTATGTATAATTTTGTATGAATGAAGTAAAGTCGAGTGTAATTAGTAACAAGTTTGTTGATGAAGATAAAGCCAAAAGAAATACAAATAAATAATTAAGATAATGGTGCATTACTCTAAAATAATAAATAAATAGTTAGTGTACAGTGGCAAAATCTATAAGTACTTAGTTTAACATTTCGTTGATTTAACTGAACAAATCCTAAAGTGACTTTTATTCAAAAATGTTCGCAATACGTTTCGAAAGTTTTTAGTTTAAGTTTCATTTATAGTTTTAGAAAGTAGCTTCATTTATATTTTTAAATTATTTTTTAATTTGTAGTGGGCATTCGTTTAAAGTTAAATGAAAATAGCTCGGGCCTGAAAAACGGAAAATTCCTGTCCAAATGTAGGCCAGAGGTGCAACAAGCACAATTATAGAAATAAAAACCCAGGAAAGTGTAGTTTTAGATTTGATACTACTACTACGGTATGTAAACTAATTTATTCTACAAAACAAATTTTATTCAATTCAAGTTATATAACATAATTTTATACAATATTATGGCATAACAATTAATGAAATAATACTGCAACGAGTGAATTCGTCATGGTATAAAATAGATCACACTGTATGTAGTTTTATAAAATACAAAATAAAGAATTATTGAATATAATTGAAAAATGTTTATGTTTATAAGAAATGGTTTATTTATTTAGTCAATAATTACGAAATGTAAATACTAAGTTTCAATTAAGCAAGTATTATTCAAACAATGAAATGTAAATATTGATACGAAATATTCACATATAGGTTAGTAGAATGTTATTATAATTAAGCAGATTACTATCTATGATTGTGAAAAAGTATACAAAACACTCTGACAGAATGTTAATAAAAATGCAAAGAGTAAGCAAGGCTGCTAGGTAATTTCTCAGTTAGGTAACTAAGATTAAAAGCATCAGGAGAATTAGTCGGTGTCGACATCAATCCATTAATAGTGCTAACTGGCCACCGCAATGTAGGAGTAGGCGTTCCAGCGATACGTGAGCGCGAAGCCAGTTGATACAGACGCTACCATACGGAATGAAGCGTTAGGTTAGCAAAAAGTAGCAAAGCCTCAGTAGAAGGGGAACAGTATAAAAGACTTATACGGGGAACCGTTAGAGACGAATGTTCATAAGATAATTTAGTGTGAAAGAGTTAACAAAGAATCATCGCGTAGTACCAGTTGAAATTCGTTAGTAGTTGTAGTTAGTTGAGTACGGAATTTTTAGTTGATTAGTATTGATTCAGTTAACAGTAGTTTATCAGTTAGAAGTATATATGGGGTTGTAGAAGTTAGCATTAGCAGTTAGCATACTCGTGTAGATTACAGGTTCAGATAATCGCACACCTCACATAAGTTTCAAAAGTGCTTAAGCAGAACGAAATACGATTTATATAATTAAGCTGCCTAGCTAAGCCTCCCTTCGTAGATCCAGTAACATTAGTACTTAATTAGTTACTTATTACGATCTCATAACTGTGGGTTGGAGTTGGGTTCAGATCAATAGGGCACTAACCCGTCTCTATCCCATAATGTCAGTGGCGTGTGATCGAGGTGTTAAGAAAACCTAGACAACTCTAGGTCAGAGCCTAGGTAACCAAAAGCACACGTGACAATACTAATAAAAGTTATAATGTAGTGACAATGTTATAGGCAGAAACTTATTTACAGTTAAAGATTTTACGGTTTTCTTGATTACACAAATTTAGGTAAATTTGAGTAAAGAAAAATCACAATATTTTAGAATAACTTTTGTTCGTTTAAGGGTTTTATATAATGAAAAGTAGTTATAAAATATTTATAAGCAAATAGAAAAGAAAAATGATAATTAAATTATGAATTAATTTTATGTAAATATTGAAGACTCGTATACATATTTTAAAAGTTTAATGAACATGTTAGACTTGCAAAACTGCCTTTAAATTCATATCATTCACGCACGAATGCTCACATTAATATCGTTCACGCCTTTTCGTCACGCGATAACGTAATGTTTACAAGCGCGATTCGAGAACAACCCACGCTAAAATCCTTCTCTCTGACAGGGAGTAGTAGTAGTAGGTACCAGTACATTTATTGCGTGTCGATGGATGAAACGGAACGTGACCGACTGTTTGTTATGTTATTCGTTGGTTTAGCACTAATTTAAATACAAATTTAAACAAATTGAGTGCTAAACGTTTATTGCCGTTGAAAGCTCCATTCCGGATTTAATCGTTTGAATGTAGGAAACGGTGTGGGTCCAGAATGAATAAACGGAAGATCAAGTTTTAGTATAAAATGTGAGATACATCTCTCAGGAAATTAAATGCATTTGAAGGTTTGGAAATATAATAGCTTTAAATAATTTGGAAAATATTTAGCAAAACAGGGCTGTCCAAGAAGATGTTACCACTCATATGAGACTTACTTTTCTTTTAATAACATAATAACACATACTATGTACACAAGTGCAAATGAAGCTACTGCACTCCTTCGACCTGTACTCCTTGGTTCTCAATGTATGTGCGAAGTCTTTTCACAATACAGGTCATAGCTCGTTCACACATTTCTGTAGGTATAGAGCGGACAACTGGAGTCAAATCTGGTGACCGTGCTGGACAAACCAAAGGTCCACCCCTTCCAATCCAGTGTCTACCAAATGTTTCATACAGGTAATGTTGAACCGTTAAGGAATAATGTGGTGGTTCACCATCTTGCTTGAAGAAATCTGATATTAGGATACGGAGGGGAAGATTATCAACAACAAAATTCTGCAACATATCTAGGTAAGAATGTCCTGTTACAGTTTGATCATTAAAAAAATATGGACCAATTACCTCTGTTCTAATGACCCTAACAAGTTTTGCTATATCAGCTGTGAGCTTATAATCAAGAAGCAATAAAGAAATATTACAGATTTTGTGAAGAAAATATACTATGGTTACTATGGTGTCATGTTGGGAGACCAGGATAAATCTTGGGCCCCACACATCTGCCTGTTATATTTGTGTGTAAGAATTGAAACAGTGGTTGAGTGGAAAACAAAAAGCTCTTCGCTTTGGAATCCTGATGCTCTGGAGGGAGTCAACTAACCACATTGATGACTGCTACTTTAGTCCCTCAGTAGCTTCAACGCCATAAATAGGAAAGCAATTGTTTACACAAACATTCTATCAGCTGTGCGTCCCGTACCTCATGGTTATGAAATACCTATACCTAAACCCCCCAGGAAAACTTAAATATATATCTTCTGACTCCGTAGAAGAAGACTATGGCTATGTTGATGATTCCAATGGAACAGGAAGTAACGATCAGGAGTCTTCTCACAGAGTGAATTGAATGATTTAGTGAAAGACTTGGGCCTTTCTAAAAATTCTGCAGAACTACTAGGTTCTAGGCTAAATAAAAAAAAAACTTATTGGCACCTGGTGTCTCTTTATCATGGTTCAGAAGACGAGAAAATGATTTCCTTCCTTATTTTTCTGAAGATGTTGATTTGGTTTATTGCAGAAATATTTCTGGATTGATGGCAAAGTTTCAAATTGAATATGACGCACAGGAATGGAGGCTCTTCATTGACTCATGCAAAAGGACCTCAAAGCTGTGGTACTCCATAACGGAAACAAATATGCTTTAATACCAGTTGGACATTCCGTCCACTACAAAGAATGCTACGAAAATTTAGCCATCATTTTGAACAAACTTAAATATAAGGATTTTATGTGGACCATATGTGGGTATTTGAAAGTAATTGCCATGCTTCTTGGACTTCAAGAAGCAAGAAGCTTGTGTGAGTGGGACAGTAGGGAAAGGAGTCAACATTGGATTAAGAGAGAGTGGCCAGTCAGAGAGAAGTTGAAAATTGGCAGCAAAAATGTTATTGAGGAAGCTTTGGTTGACCGAGAAAAGATTCATCTGCCTGCCCTTCATATAAAACTTGGTTTGATACAACAATTCGTGAAATCTCCAGCCAAAGAAGGGTAGTGTTTCAAATACTTGCTTCATGCATTTTCTGGATTATCATGTATGGCAAAGGTTGAAGAGGAAGCTTGGAGCTCCTTTAAAGAAGTTGTTAATAAATTTCTGGGAAATTATAAGGATCCCAACTTCAAACAAATTGTTAAAGTATGTTGTAAAAGTATGTTGTAAACTTGTAAAAGTATATTTTGAAATTTCAAAATATTAAGAAGTGCAGTCAGCTTTAATGTTAATTTCCTGATGTGTCATCTGGACTATTTTCCTGAAAATCTTGGTGCCCTCAGTGAGGAACACGGTTAAATGTTTCACCAAGACATGGTAGCAGATTACTGCTGGTCGCTACATAGAGAACAGCCGCAAGTTACACACAGAAAATCTGCTTCCACACCTATTATTCAACACAAAAGAAAAAGGTAAGTACTATAAAGTCTTAGAAACTTGACTTTATGCGGCCATTGCTGAATATCCAGAATCATATGCCCTTTTGTACTAATGACAGTAAATGACTCAGTAATATGTATTCTAAATATATATGTGAGTATTTTAATACTCACACAAAACTTCTTACTTAGTACATTGTTTACTTCCTAGAAATGTATTTAGAAATGGTATATAAAGCATTATTTTTCAAAATTTTCAAACGCAATTTTCAAAAAGCTTTACATGATGGACAAAAACGAATGACATATTTGAAATTAGCATACCAAAAACCATAAGAGTCAATTCCTACTTTGCAAAAACTATTTGTTCATTGAAAATTTGCAGACCTGTGTTATATTAAGGTAACCTATTTATTTTTGTTTCAAAATTTCATTAATAATATCTAAATACAATTTTAATTGTAATCAATATAACAATTACGGAATAAATTGCTTATATCATCATCATCATCATCAATCAGCCCTTTGCATCCACTGCTGGAAATAGGCCTCCCCCATTTCTGCCCACTGTCCTCTATTTTGAGCGCTCTGCATCCAGGTTGTGGTTATTCTTTTGATATCGTCCGTCCATCGCGTGGGAGGTCTTCCCCTGCTTCTCTTGTCAGCTCTTGGTCTCCACTGGAGCAGCCTTTTTGTCCATCGTCCATCTGCCATGCGGGCCACATGTCCAGCCCAGTTCCACTTGAGCTTAGCCACCT
>WYDF02265729.1:0-18672 GCA_009867245.2 Adranes taylori
TTTCTACCTCTGTGGTCTCTCATATATGATTCGCAATTTTCGATGATTGCTTGCTTAATTAAACAACTATTATAATATATAGATTGGTCTAAAAAAGAAAGCCAACGAATTACGAAAAACTTGATCATTTAATAACATAACATTCAAATATTCTGAAGTTTATAATAAAATTTTAAGAATACGTAAAAAGCTATTAAAGATAAAAATTGATGCAAAAGCAGAATGAATTGTTTTTAAATAAAAACAAAATAATATGAATAAAACAAATTGTTGCCGTAACGTATTTGGTTTCCAGATGATTGTAATATGAAACTTTCAATTACGTGTTCTTCAGAATGAGTTTTTTCAGTTATGACATTGTTCTTTTTAATGTGCGATATCTAGACCACAATTTAATTTTATTAACAAAAACATTCATAGAGGAAATAAGTTTGAATTCCAAATGAAGTGTTAGCTAAAAGTGGAGCTATTGGATTACCGCTGCTTATTCCCAATTTTTGAGAATATAGCTGGCCTTGGAGCTGGAAAAAATCTTGTTTTAGGCTTCGCAATTTTCTTGGGCTTCACAACATCAAGCAAAACCGCTGTTTCGGTGATCACACCCCTTTCCTCTACGAAACATTTTTTCATCAATTTGATAAATGTTGTCATCAGTGGCGGGTTTACATTATAATTTTCGGAGGGGTTCAAACTGATTATTTTATTTAGAAAGTCAGTTTAAAAAATACTTTACGTTTCATGAGATCTATAAGACGGTGCTTTTGTAATTTAATAATTGTCATTATCTGTTGTGCAACATTCAAAAATTCTGAAGTTTTCTGCAAAATAGAAAATTTTTGAAATAGAACTCATATTAGAAGAAGCGTTGAGATTATAATATTTTTTTGTACCAATTCTCCCTGGTCGTAAAAGCAAATAAAAACTCCTCTTCAAATATCGCCAAATAAAAATATTAAAAAGTCTAGGTAAAAGAAACACATCGATAAGTAAACGAGCACAAACTCCTAAATACTTTCGAAGAAACCTACGATGCTGGACATTAATGGCTTTTTGTTTATAAAAATCTATTGTATGCAAATGTGTGAGAGTTTCTTTCTTCTTCTCCTATCCCTCTTCTCTTTCCATTTGCCTATACAAGTTTCGGCTGGATAATTTTAAACGAAATAAATTTGATAAGCTATTCATACCATTTTAAAATTAAACTATTAAACTTATGTTTACTACATCATTAATTTGTATTAAATTGGTTAATAATAAGTTTATTTAATATTGGAGATACAAGCCTGTATTTAGTGGAACGTAAAGTTGTAAATGCAATCAATGCAAGTGCATAAATCACGCGTGATTAAAATGTTAGTTATTGGCTTACACCATTCGATTACAGCAATTATATATTGACAATCTATAATTTTCACATATTGCTAATAAAACTAAAGTGTCAAGTCTATCAGCATATTGTGTAAATTCTAAAATTTACTTTTATTTATTATTAAGCCAAGACATAAATTCTGTGATATTAACAACAAAAATAGTTAAAATCTCCCTTCACAAGAGTTATATTTTAACATTTGATTTGTATTTTGATCTTTGTCTCATTTCTTTATAATTTTCTTAAACATTCCGTATTTAGTTTTAAAAGCTGCAATGGTATACTCGTATTCAACATTAAATACTGATGCTCCAAAGAATTAATACCATTGCAATATCTTTAATAAAACGCAACGTCGCCGCATTCACATTTTATTAAAACCTTTGGTTATATCTGTAGCATTATTAAAACAATATATTAAACTAGATGATAACCTGTCGTAAAACGACTATCCATTACCAGGTCATATTTTATATACCCAAATGAGTTAGGTTATGTATATATAAACCTTTTAATATATTTGAACAGCTGAATGTTTTATTGTAAAAGTAGTAAACTCATCATTAAATTCTCATTATAAATATAATGCATGGACTAAACCCGATGTCTTCTGCTTTGTTACCTGTTAGTAATATATAAAATCAAAGGCGTTGCAGACGGACAGACAGACGGACAAAGCTAGACGTTTATATATAAGTATTATATTATATGTATTTATTAAATAATTAATAATAACATTGTGTTTACAATTATTATTTTTTAATTTAATTTCTTATTTTATTTATTTATTTTTTTATTTATATTATTTATTTATTATTTACATATTTTTAGAATATTTGTTTCTTTAAAATATTCGCTCTAAAATATTCGTTTAAAACAATATATTAAAAAAATATTCGTTTAAAATATTCGCTCTAATAAGTTTTCTCGTATCTCTTACCATTAAGGTAAAACGCGTCATATTTATTTAATTATCGTTACCATGGTGACCAATAGCAAAAATTTAAGATATTAGTAGCCATAACTGTGAAACCATTAAACTTGGGCCCTTCATGTTTGGTATTGTTTTAAAGGGAAGTATAAGGTCTATGGATATAAACTACTACTCGAGCAAATTACCTACTGAGCTCAATACATTTATGACACACGAAGTAACGAAATCAGTACAGTAACTTCAACATTTTAGAACGTCTTTCTAACAACTTATTGAAATTTCGAGTATCCAGGCAATTAAATCTCCATTTAGTTTTTTAGAAAATACAGCTGGTAATCTATAGCAACCTAAGTTATATGCAGTAACTTACTTCTGGCTTAGCAAACCACAATGAAAATGGAATAGTATCAGTGCCGGAGTCAGTAAAAACTAAATTGATTTTTCAATTACATATAGCAAGTCTGTTATTCAAAATATTATACACTGAAAGTGATGACAAGATGGAACATGCAAAAGTTTCTCTCAATACAAAAGTTCCAAGAGTATAAATGGAAAACAAATAATTCTTCTAGACTTAGGTCGACTAGAAAAAACTGAAAGGAATGAGGAAAGGACAACTGGACACAGATTTGTTGCAGCTAAATCATCGGTCTCAAAAAGTGGGCTTATCGATGAACCTGTACAAAACTAAAATCATAATAAACATTTAAGATAACAATATCCTTGGAATTGGAAATAACGTCATTGAGGTTATATAGAATTACACGTATCTGGATCATATGATCAGAATAAGAGTGGAATGCCAACCAAACAGCCGAATTAAAAAAGCAGAATAGGCTTCAGCTAGAATAAATGTCAGGCCAAGTGATTATTTGCCAGAGTTGTTCACCATAGGCGTCGCCACTGATTTTAGTACCAAAAGAAGGATGAAAGGACGAGATTTTGCGTAGATTATAAAAAGCTAAATAACGTTACAAAACAAAATAACTATCCTCTCCGTCTTTAAGATACTATATGTCAAGCACTCGGAGACAATTACTTTTTTTCGTATATAGATCCATATAGTGGATTTTGGCAGATCGGTAATCAAGAGTTATATCAAAATCATTGGCGACGCCCATGGTGAACAACTCGGATGAATTACATCTTACTCTAACATTAATCTAGCCAAAACCTATTTTACTTTTTACTTTGATTGTTTGGTTGATTGTCCAATCATAATTTGCTTATAATTCTCAACAACATCAATGACCTATCAATTTGCTATGTTCAATATTTATCATGATTTCGGTGTTTTATAGGTTCATCCCCAAGCCGACTCTTGGGACACATGATTTAGCTGCTGCAATTTTTTTCCATTGTTCTAGATTTGCTACTATGCGAAATGAAGATGAATCAGCAATCTTCCATTTTGGTTGATTCTCATCTCGCTTCAATCCCTTCTTCACGTTCAGTTCTCTGGTTGCAGATGTAGTTTTCAATAGAGGTATTATAGTCAATATAAAAAGATAAGGTATCACTACTTTTTTTAATGTTGCAGGGCTGCTAAAGAGCCCAAATGGTAGCACATTAAAGCTTCTTATGTTATGAAAGCAGTTAATTTTTTATGTTACCCTTCTCAAAATACACTATATAGATCCTGTAACGTCGCACGTTAGATTCTTCATCAGAATTAAATTATATTAAATAAATTAAACGAATTAGTTGCACCCTAAATTAATAATAAATTGAATGCATGGTTTAAATATAAACAAACAAACTTACTATCGCTGTCCGCAGAACGTATTGTCTATTTTCGAATAAGTACATAATTCCGCGTATATTAAGTGGCGGTATTTGATCACCTATCTAATTGTATGAATCAGAGACAGATAGTTGACGATTAATTCGCGTACAGTAAGTTGAGTACGTGACAATGCTATGCCCGTTTAACTGTATATCACTTATGGATATATGTGTGTGTGTGTTTATGTATGGACAGATTGATTTGACCCGCCACTTGCTATTATAATATACTGGCTGGCGCCGTTACCTATGTACACCGGATGTATGCTGATCTTCGCCACTGCTGTGCAAACTATTGACTTATATTGTAAGCGTTGGAAGGCCGCTAAGAGATATCAGTGTGGAGTTGTGTGCTATATTATTACACATGGAAGGGATAACGAGAGTTACATGGGATTGTGTAGATGGACCATCTCACAGAAATAAATGACGTGTTAATGGCCACACACGACCCGTACCGCAGAATAAAAATTGAGCGAGACTCACGTCTATAAAAACGAGATTTTTAAGCATATAGAATGAGTTCCTTGCGAACTCGAAGAGAGGTCGCCCAGCAGTAGCAGCCAGCAGCAGAGCTACCAGCCAAGGCAGTCAAGTCGAGCCGAGCTAGCCATGCCAAGACACCGGACAGAGCGACAGTCGCCGGGATAGCATAACTAGTGGTAGTCGCTTGGCATACAGTTACCTCAGTTCTTAATGCGATACTACGTGCCCATAGTATTTACATTTTCTCTCCTAGAATGCAACGCTACATGCTCATCGTGTTTACCTTTTCCCTCCTACCTAACAATAGTGTATACTACTAGCAAAACTAATGGTAGTCACTTGGCATACAGCCCCGTCAGTACATAATGCGGCGTTACGTGGCCATAGTAATTTCCTAGAATACCTTCCTTCCTAATTATTCATATTGTGTGCCTAAACTAACCTCCAGTTATTCGGCCGTTTAATATTTATTGCTGATTCGCACTTTTCGTACTTTTAGAATTTTATTTCTTTATTACATCACCGTACTGCTTTACATGCACCGCTATTAATTATTATTATGTTGCGTTTAATATTAAATCGCTTAATTACCGTTTCGTCTGTTTATCCGCTATTATTTCCATATATTGACATTTATTCTTTTGATTTATTATTGATAAGTAAGTGTACATTTTCTTTCTCTGTTTTGTCTTAAGGAACAATAGATATTCCTTAAAGCTGTTTCACTCATTAGAATTAAGTTTGTTTTGCAGTTGCACGTAAGATCGTGAACACCTTGGCCAATCAGAATACTACAGCTACCTAAGCATTCAGTAAGCGACTGAGGGCCGAAGGGACAACATCAGTTTCAGCTTGCCGTCTTATGTTAAACTTGCTTGGCGCCCGAGGGATATTTCCGAAGTCATATTTAGTTGCGCCATTTGTGACAATTGCTAAAGTTCCTCATTTTCAGCGTCGCGTGTGGGAGTTATGTTAGCATATTAGCAGAGTACGTCACAATCTATAGATGAACAATGGTGATTTCGTGCGAGTTCTTGTAGTATATCACCTAAAAGTGGAAGAAGATAGTTATCTTGCATGGTAACGTCATTTAACTATATGTAATCTACACACAATCTCTACCCAGCGGCGAGTTATACTAGTAGGTAAAAAAGGCACTTGTCTAGGATTTCCGTATTTTAGGGGGATCAAATTCACACTTCTCGTATGTAAAAAAATGTCGTTGTCGTGTAGAACTGCTCAATCGTTCTATACTGTAAAAACAAATCAAGAGCGCTGAAGTATATTATAGTTGAACTATTCAACTGCCTCGTTCAGAAGTAACTTACAAATGTGCAGCGCAGCCAATAGGTTGAACCAAATCTGCCTAGGACCTCGTAAATATATAACGCTTCACTGTCTCTACCTTTTATTTTATTTTGGTATTAAAATCACTGACAACGCTCATGGTGAACAACTCGGATGAATAATATCTTGTTCTAACATTTATTCTAGCAAAATCCTATTCTGCTTTTACTATAGTTGTTGGATTGGTTGCCCAATCCTAATTTCATTGTAATTCTTAATAACGTCAATGACGTTTGTCTCCACTCCAAAATTACTGACTTTATTATCTTCAATATTTATCATGATTTTGGTTTTTGATAGGTTCATCCTCAAGGCGATGTTTTGAGACACATAATTTTGGTGCAACAAATCTGTTTCCCAGTTATTCTAGATTTACTACTATGGAAAATGAAGATCAATCAGCAACCTTCCATTTATGTTGATTACCATCTTGGTTCGATCCAGTTTTTTTGAAAATACCGTATATAAACTCTATTACAGAATTGACAGTGTTGAGTTGAAATCGTCTTTCGTAGATTTCCGAGTCTCCACACAACTTCAGTTTTTTTTTAGTCGAACTAAATCTAGGAAGACTTTGTTTACAATCTTTGTTCTTTGGGTTTTGTATTCAAAAAAAACTTTTACATTTTACACCCTGTGATCAATTCCATTAGTACATTATTTTGAACAACTGACTTCTGATTTGTAATTAAAAAATCAATTTAGATTTTAGTGATTTCATCATCACTGATCAAAATCCATTTTCAGTGTAGTTCAGTAGGAAAGAAGTCATCTATGCATTGACGGAAAGAAGTCATCTTTCAGAGATCTACGCATTGAAGTTTCCAACTGTTTCAAATTGTATCTAAATCATTTCCTGGTTCTAGACATAACGTCAATGTTAAATTTTATTTTCTTAAATTATAATACATTCGAGCCAATTACCAAACTAAAAGATACTTTATAAATCCTTTCAAGTGATGCCTAGAAAAATGTAGGACTAATTCTAGATATGCTGAAATATAACTGTCAAGATAGTATTTAAATAAATAAGGACGGCTAATTTCAAAAAGAAAAGGAAAAGCGTATATATTCCAAATAAACTTTTATTAATGCGTTCTTCGTTCATCAGTATACAGATAGCTTTAGATAATGATTCTTGTAATTATTGCAGTTTAGAAAGTTTAAATCTCTCAAGTTATAAGAGATTTAAAAGTATAAAATTAATAATTATTTGATGTTAGCATCGTGTACTTTTTCAGTAATTGTTACTACTATATCCGGTTATATACTTATACGTACTTACTACTGGATAATAAATTTACTAATATACATACTTGATATAAGAAATTGCAAGAAAACTTTTAATCTGTCTATAATTTTATATAGGTAAATATGTATGTATATGAAATATTTTGCATAAGCAAATACATTATTTGTTTATATGTGGAATTTTGTACAATTAAATCATTATTTTTTACATAAAATATTCTAATTCAAATAGCAAATAATATAAGAAAATATTTTATTAGTGAGGTGAAATAGTTATGGATTTATTTTGTTTTTCTCTCTAAAACTGCGTACTGTGTGAATTGTACAGATACAATTAATCAAACTTATTTCCTATAGGCCCGATTAGATTAAGCGACTTTACTAGCTACTAGCCGGCGAGAAAAAAGCGGGTGTGGCAGCTAATGCGATAATGGTCATTACACACAACTCTTCCTCTTCACTCGCTTAGTAGCCAACTTAGCTGGCGAGTACTTTAGACAAAAACTTCGATATTGTTGAACTCGAAACGGGTATTGAATGAATCACCAGTTGCTAGTTAGCGTTGTGTAACTTCCAATTTCGTGTATACGGGGATTGTCGTTTCAGTTTAATACTATTTTCATCTGCAGTAAATCATCAACATGGCTACAGTTTAATCCCAAAATATTTCGATAAGCCAAAGAAAGGTGCACCACATTCTCAGGTCTAACTCTCTACGGTTTCACCCACAATTTTCTATGACGCAATTTCTGTATTTCGTCTGTTCTTAAGTACGTTTTGATAACATGATCTGTAACAACGTCTCCCAACCGAATAAGTTCGTTTAACATTTTGTAGACACTGAAACCTGGAAGCACCGCAATATTCGCATGACAACCGATGACATCAATTTATACACCCCATCAAAATTATCAAACAACAAATGTAGCTGCATTAAGTTTACTATTGATAAACTTGCAAGGACTGTATACCGTTGTTCACATAAAAGATAGGAAATATCAAATTGGAAAAATAAAAATTCTCCTCGAAAATAAAAATTCTATTGCCAGAAAAATATACCCCTTTGAGTAAATGACTGCCAGTACATTCGTAAACATACCTACATGGGGAGATGTTCCTTACTTTAGGTTTTCTGTCGATCCTACAGTTTCTGAAGAATCCCAATTGGTCCATCCCAATTGCCTCATTCCAAGCTTCTTGGTCCAGACGGCACGTTCTTCACCCACATATTTGGAGTTGTCGCACGGCATCTTTCACTTTATCCAGCCATCGCCGTTACCGACTTTTTCATTTAAAATATCAATAAAATATCTATCATGCTGCTTGTTTCCATTCCATCCACTCCAAGTGTCATACGCATCGAAGTCTTCGTCTTTGATATACAAGGTTCCTCACACAAGCTCATATGCACACAAGCTTCTCGGTATATCTTTGCTCATATGGAACTACCGATAAATATGCGCAATTATATTTTGACTTCTTTTAATTTAATTGTACTCTATATACTTTCGTACGTTTAATATTCATAAGACGTCCAAATTATTCAAGAATGCTAGATTTTATGAAATGTCGTAATTACTTAAGCAGGTTGTATTGTAACACACCCCCACCCTATTGGTGGCGTGTCAATGGAATGGCGCAAACAGATATCTCAACAATAGTTACAGAACCAAAATGTTCTTCGGAAACAGGTTGCTGGGAAGCCAGATCAGTTTAAAGTGAGACCACACTCTGAAACTGATCGTGATGTTTCTTCGATCCTCAGTGACTTACTGGGGGGTTATGTAAACTCAGTAGGTAAGTAAACCAGGTGTTCTTGTTCTTGCGGGAAGGCTGTAATAAACCAATCCATATCCACTAATAAGTGGAACATCATTAAGGGTTTAACAAAACCATGTATTGTTCTTCTAATTATAAACAAAGAAAGGAAAAGTATTATTCTACAAATAAAAATATTTCAGCCTTTATGGCGGTTATCATAATATACAATACATTAAACAATAATGCCAAATGGTTTTATTACGGTAGTGCAAACGTAATAATGAAAAGAAAAACGGTGCAAATAAATTTAGCGGTGCTTGTCTAGTACTACAAAAATGCGGTGACACAATAACCAAACGCCGAAAAGGCGAGAAGCATGTAACAGCGGAATGCAAGCAATCAATCATAATCAAACAAACAATAAGTGTGAACCAAAATATATTATCATGGGATGACGACAATCTCTTAATATACGGAATGGGTCACCGGTATTCGCAGCGAGTTATAAATCATACATCAATATATACCCCATAGCAGGTCACAGATAGGGTAGGAACATTCAGTATCTTTTACTTAGAGTTAGGAAGGTAGTTATATACAAACGCAATTACGGAAGGGTGAATAAATATTAATTCTTGATATGGAGATTTGACAGGACAGGTATACTCGGAGGTTGCTACTACTTACAATAACACTCTCGTGAACTAAAGTGTTAATGTAATTTGAGTCACCAAAACTAACCAAAATTAGTGTTCGGCGTTCTATAGCTAAAATGGAATCACTGCCGGATATCAGCGACACTACTGTGAACAAAGGTGCCACTGTTACCGAAGTATCAACAACTAACCGCTGTGAACATAGGTTAGCGTTTGACACAAATTACTGCAGGTGAAGGAATGGAAAACCACTACGGATATCAGCGACACTACTGTAAACAAAGGTGTCACTGTCCCCGAAGTATCAACAACTACCTACTGTGAGCATAGGCTAGCGTTTGACAGACGTTAGTGCAGGTAGCGGAATGGAGGACGGAAAGGAAATTCAAATCATTCGAAAAAAATACAATCAATAATGATGAACGGTGTATGATATAACAATAAGCGGTATAATAATTATTTTCAAAAGGATATTTTCAAAATTATTATTTTTCAAAATTATTTTTCAAAATTACTTTTCAAAATTGCTCTTACCAAATACATAAAACGGCGACCACTGGCTCGACTGATGGCTGCTGCTGTTGGACTCGGGAGGGCCGGATACGTCTTAGAAGCCCAGAAATCACTATATACACCGAAACAAAAACCATATACACACATACCATATACACACAACACACACAACTTGTGTGGACCATACACACAACACACATAACTTGTGTGGAACAGTGGACCCTACTACAACTCATATACTAGCATCTCCTACTCTAGTCCAATATTAAACATTCATATTACGTCTACTCATAGGGAGATGCATTCTGTCTCTTTCATATTCACGCGGTCATCTATATTATTTTCATACTCGCACAAAAGTTCGGAAATACGCCATATATCAATATATACAGGCGGCGCAGAGAGCGTACGCTTCTCTCTGTCTAATTTAATTGGTCATATATTCATTTCACTTATACGCGCTACGCAATTGTCTAGCAAACAGTAATATCTACGAAATGTTTACGTTCTTAATTCGGAAGGAATATTTATTGAATTACTTTAATTTTATTCAAGGTACACCTGTAGTTCTATATGAACGCATCTTCAGTAAACAATATTCTTATTATTTATTTATAAATGCTTCGGAATATAATAAAATGTTTTATTTAAAATCGTACGGCAAACCATTTGAATATTGTTTGTATATTTATCGATGCAAGATTCGCTTTTCAACTTTTACAGACAGATAGGCAGATGCAGACTTTTTTACTATAAGGTTGCCAACTTGAGATATATAAATCTATTCTTCTTTTTATTTAATCGCGGAATATAGTCAGTATTATATTTATAGTAACATCACTTTGTTACAGTATGCTACACGATTAGATAATTTGAAATGTTACTTAACACTGTGAGTTTCATTTGAAATTTAGTTCATGGAATAAAATATACTTTAAATATTTTGAACATGACTTTCGCGTATTAGTAAGATCTAGATTTTCACTTTTGGAGTCAAAGCACAAACATAATTTTTATAACGTCAATTATGCAAATTATCATAATTAGGAAGAACGTCTCTGATTGGAAATGAATCAATTGTCCGGGAAAGCGTACGTTCTGACGCTGCTATCGTTGCGATTTGCAAAACGGATCTGATTGAAGGTGAATCAATAATGAACGAAAGCAATTAGTTCAGCAGGAAATAGGTAATTAAGTGAGAGTACTTTAGATAACAGCACTTTGCCATAGGTTGAAGAAACCTAGTAAAATATACAGCTAATAATTTTTGTAGGAAACCAGGAGAAGTTTATTGGTAGCGAACTGATAAAACTTTATTCAGAGTTTTGAAAAAAGTTAGTCTGCACTGAAATTTAAAAATCAGTGGAAGATTTGTTGGCCGTGGGTGCAGTTACAATAGCTAAATTACTAGTTTAGTTATTAACTGGATAAAATGTAGTAGCCAATTTTTATCATATGCAATTAAATAAACTATAATTAATTCCAGATAAATTCATAATAAAAAAAATTATAAAATAGTCCTCCGTATGTTTGTGGAATAAAGTCAATTAAATAATAATTAAATTTCAGTCATTTTTTATAGGATTAAACGTATTGCACTACATTTTTCTATTAATTTAGTTGAATAATTGAAGCAAGGATCTAAAGGTAACTGTGTTGATTTCTTGTAAAATCTCTTAGTACATAAAATAATTTATAAATAATTTGATGAATCATGTACATCATTTTTACTAATCTATTCGGACGATAATTGTTGTCGTATTTTAATTTAATATTTTCGTTGAATTATTTATTTTAATACATGAATATTTTTATTTTATTTGTATGTAACATTACCCAATTATTATTAATACATTATTTAGGTTTATGCATTTCTTTTATTTAAACAACTTTGATTAATTACAGACAATTTGTTGTTGATAAAGATTGCGCAAGTATCAGTAAAGTTAAATAAAATCAGCGAAATACTCATAACCTTAACAATTGTAAATTGTTGTGTTTTATTTTACACAATGTAGTGATTGTTAACACTATTCCTTAGAAGTAATTAACAATAGTTAAAATCAAATACTAACCACTCAAATCGATTAATTTCTCGCGAATAAATAAGCTTATGTATTACGAAACAACTTTTATATACAGTTTTGAAATCGCATTCCGTGTACTCAAAAGATTTCTCTCCTGTAAGAATGCGTCCGTGAACATTCAGTCGCTTTTCTCTGTAGTTTTATACTCATATACCAAACAGTCAAATTGTTCTTAATAAATAAGCTTGTGTGTTATCAAACTGTTGTGAAGCGCTCTTTTAAAATCGCATTACGAACATTCAAAAAACTTCACTTCTAAATGAATACGTTTGTGTTCCACTGTATCTTTAACTGTAGTTTCAAAATTACATTCCGTACACCTGATCGACTGTCCTTCTAAATGAAATTGTCTGTTAATTTCCAGATGATCATTGTTAGCTATTTTGAACTGTTCGTGAACTTTCAGACGTTTTTACTGTGTATATTTATAATCACAAATCAAACACTCAATACATATTAGCCGTTTCCTTCCGTGTTTTAAGGCAATTGAAATCATTTAACAATATTTTTGTGCAGTTTTCAAAATAATTCTCTTAATCAAACTATTTGGAAGTGCAGTTTTAAAATCGCATTCCGTCCATTCAAAAAGCTTCACTTCTAAATGAATTCATTTTTCTACCACTGTAGTTTCAAAATCACATTCTGTACACTTAGTCGACTGCTCTTCTAAATAAATTTGTATATTAATGTTCAGATGATACTTATTAGCTATATTTTAGTCACGTATGAAAAAGCTTATGTACTACCAAACTGCTTTTATATGCAGTTTTGAAATCGCATTCCGTGCACTCGTCAGGCTTTTGTCCTGAATGAACAAGCAAAGCGTTTTTTTATGTGTTTGTTTATGTTTTTTCAGGCGTTTTTTTATGTGTCATTTTATAATCACAAACCGAACACTCTATTTGTTGTTCTGCATGAATAAGCTTGTGTGTTATCAAACTGTTTTGATGTGCAGTTTTAAAATCACATTCCTTACATTGAAAAACTTTTAAATGAATGCGTTTGTGTCCCACTATTGCGTCTTCTTTTGTCGTTTCGAAGTTACATTCCGTAGAGTTGACGGATTGTTCTTCTAAATAAATTTGTTTGTTGATTTCCAGATAATCATTCTTAGCTATTTTTTAGTGACGTTTTCAACATTCATAAATCTGTTCTTCCGTTTTACATTCTATTCTATCATTGTAATGATAATATTTATCTTATTCGTTTTTCATCTCTTTTGAGTAATCGGGTTTACCACGATTTTGGACAAACGCACTTACGTTAGGTATTGGATCGCCTATTTCTTCTTTCATTCTCTTGGAGTCAAACTAGACCCCAATTTCAACGTGACATTACATAAAGTGTGGTATCTTATTTTCCAATATAATAGGGCATAAAATATTACACAAAAATCTGATCCTATGGAAAGCTGCTAGATAAATTGTTCCTACAAGTGAACTATCGAACTTCGAATGAGAAGGAAAAGTGCCGATTCACAAAAGTTTGTGAAGGGAAAACATGGTAAGGAAAGTAAAAACACCATCTGAATTAGATGTACTTTTAAGCAGAAAGCATGAAACTTTTAAGCATAAAAAGCAGAAAGAAGTGCTGGTCAACAGAGTTAAAAAATTAGTATGAAGTTAATATTAGAATCAATCTTCTATGTGGGAATTTGGTAACAATGTCGATAATGTTTGACACCTAGAGACATGCAAACATTAAAATATAAAGAAGAATGTATTAACATATATACTTTACATTGTTACATTTGAATTATGATAAATGGCGTGATATATGATTCGTCTATTAACTATAAAGGATTCATAGAGCTCATCAGCGGTTATTACTAACACTGTACCTATTTCTATAGCATTTGAGTTTAACGAGTCAATAATGACGTATACTCGTTGTTAATTACCATAGTTACCTTTTAGAGTCTATTTATGACCAATAAAAAGACACAGAACTGAAAGTACAATGATGGATGCAATCTGCATTTCATCAGTAAATTATTACAAAAGAAAAATATTTATACATTGCTATTTTGTTAACATTAATAATTAGTAATTACCTGTAATTGATTTTCAATCAAATTCTTGAGTACATTATATGTGAACTTTTTGTTTTGAAGTAATAAAGTTTCATTCCTTGGGTTATGCAAGCCATAACATGAAGATTCTATTACTCGATGAAAGTCGCTTGCATTAGTTCATATCCGTGTTTATCTTACAACTGTAAACAAGAATGAAGCAGAAGTAATAATCCTTGTGAAATGTAGAGCATAAAATCAAAGATAAAAGGATGGAACCAAGTCATTGAGAGAATTGTAACACCTGATATGCCATAATGATGTACAATTAGTGTATATGCGCCCTCCAGCGGCGAAAACAACAACATAAAGGATAACTTCTGTAACATCCTTAGAGAATAAATAGACACCATAAGTAAACCGAAAAAAAAGTGAGGATGGGCGATTAAAAATTTTAAATGGTTTCTACCAGCACAAGGAATCTACATCATACCAATAGCCCGATTATTACTTCTATAATAATGTTACGTAATTTTTAGGCGGAAGGTTGCTCTCTCCGACATGACATGGGTGAGAGGCGACTTATTATATGGGTTAGCGTAGCAATCACCTGCTCACGATTATCGGTAACTGACTCCTTCGTTATTTTATAAGACAGTACTTTAGTTTAGCTACTTCTAGCAAAGTTATTATTTGAATAATTGATGCGGAACGATTTAATCTAAATATGCCAGTTAGCCCTACTTAAATTAGAGTAAAACACTTGACCGGACCATCGCTACAGTGGACGTACCGTAATCAAATTTTGCCTTTTCTGGCTGAGTAAATACTGGTAACGTCAATCCGTAACGATAGTCATAAGCCTTAATCATTCAGGCAGCGGAAATAGAACAGTTATTAAACTTAATCAAATTGTATTTGGTCGTTAAAATGTTCACCTACAATCCCATGACATGCTCATTCATTCCCATACGTATAATAAAATAATCAACGCTTTGCAATTAATAAAATAAATCTACACTTGAATAAAAATGACTTTATGATTTGTTCAATTGCATCAAAGAAATGATAAACTTGGTACTTACAGATTTTGTCGCTGTACACAAACTATTTATTTATTATTTTAGAGTAACGCACCAATATCTTAATTATTTATTTGTATTTATTTTGGCTTTACCTTGATCAACAATCTTGTTACTAATTACACTCGACTTTACTTTATTCATCAAAATTATACTCAAGTTAATTTATCTGTATTATTCCCAAAAATATTCATGCTAAATACCGCGCTACATTAGACCAATGCATCATAAAATACGTAATAAATTTATGATCACACATTAATTAGATATGACTATATTTTTTATTTAATTATTAATCTAATATTATTTCATTCCGGATTATTATTTCGCTACTTTGTTCAGAATTACGACGTTCGGCAGACGCCAAACATTTTCCTATCCCTCTACTAGAACTGGGCATCGTTTTCATACATACTGATCCTCTTCCACATACCGATATGCATATTTTTCGTCATGATTCATTTGTACATAATTGACATATTATAGAATCTTCGCGATTCCCCTCTTCTGGTAAGATACATTTAGTCAATGTATTCCACTTAAGTGCCTATGCTGCTATCAGGTTAATTACCTTTGATCGTAATTGAGATCAATCAAATCAGATGTGTTTCATGTACATATACCAATAAAACCCAAACAGCTTCCATTCATTTATTATCAATCATATTGCACATATATCATAGCTGACACAGCGCACATTTGTTATCAGTGTTACTGAGTCCGCGGGTAGTGTTAACACATCATACTCTCAATTTAAGGTTATTACACTGTCCCTTTAAAACATTCTTTAAAACAGTCATCCTAAATATTCATTTCTTCCGATAATTTGAACGCTCAAAACCTCGGAAACAATATAGTTCAGATGCATTTAAAATGTATTCATGCTACTTCATAAATAGAAGCTTGAATGATTTTCTAAACGTTAAATACTACTTGTCGGGCTTTTTACTAGCATACAACATGTTTACTGTTAACAACACTTCACAAGGTCTATACATCCTGAATTTCTTGTATCTTTTATAAGTATTGCATGTTCAATCTTTCTAATCTCAAACTTAACAGGAACGTGGACAAATCTCCACGTTACAATAACAAATCCTATTATCAATCGTATTTGACTAAAACAATCCTAATAACAAATAATTATACTAATAACAAACACAGCCAGCGCAAAAGAATGTAATCTACTGCCATCTATAACGTAATACTCGCACTACAAATTTTACACAGTTAGCGATAGGTTTCGCCCTATTTGGACCATGAGACCAGGACCTATGAGCGTCACATTTGACAAATTGCACACCTACAATATGTTGACAGATAAACAAACAAAAATCTTTATGTAACTGTAGCTGAAATTCCTTTACAATAATTAAAAATATACAGACTAGACTGTCATATCCCTGATAATCCCTTGCAGCAGGTAATGAACTAGAATTCATTAATTTATGGTGTTCTTAAGACCCAGACTTGGGTGTCTATGCTACTGTGGGACTGCCAATACATCTTAAGTTAGGTTGTCAGCCAGCACGTGTGGGAATTGAAGACGGCGAAGTGACTGATCAGCTAAATAGAAAAAGAGCAATAAAGAATTTGATCAAATGGAAATAAAAATTTTCAATTGATCGAAGATGCTTTTCCATTGGTCGTAGTTTTAAACTTCCTAAGACTTTTAGTAGAACTTTCTTTCAAGCCACCCCCATCTAGCCGTCAGCTATGCGAGGTGCAACTGTCCTAGACGATACGCTAGTGATACGCTAGAATGGTCTTCCTGTCAGCTAATTGCATATAAATAGACCTACTCAATCCACTAACCATATGCATAGACGCATTTTGGATTTTCTGCTAATGGTTTTTAAGGGAGCATTTCGCACGTTTGGACTAGCATCATTCACCTTAAAGGATCAGATCTACTTTTTGCATTGTCAGGTAATTTGGGATGTTGAAGTTGCTTTGCTCTAAGTAAGTGCCAATAGTAATTTACAGATTTCATCTATTTAAACTAGTAAATCAAGTTAGTAATCATTTTTATAAACATCAGGTTACCGCAATAGTTAAGAATTTTTTAATCATTTTAAATCAACTATGAAATCAAAAATCACTATCCAACATCGATATTTCAAAAGCTAAGTATTAATTCAATACATCTGCAGACTCTTGCGATTCTTTCATCATTCAATTTTCCACATCTTTTCTCGCAATTACATTTAAAACATTCTCGATCACCCAATAACCGTGTCCTAGATACAACCATGAGAAGACCGGCGTCAAAGAAGTTAATATGGAAGCCACGATCAACATCGTCAGTTCGTCTTCAACAGCCAGATCGTCTCCATTCGCCACGCAACAACGACGTATTTTCATTCCATGTCTCATCTGAAACACGCAACATTTGAAACAACCTACAATATATTCGCTAACGTTCCATTATTCAATTAATTAATTCTAGCGATGTCCTGCGGAGTTAGAAGAGAAATCAAGTTCCAAACAATGCAAGCAGAAGAACAAATAATAACATAAATCAAATGATCTCTAGTTCACTAATTTTTATTTTCTTACTATTTTTAATAATGGAATATGATAATGGAATAATCCTAACAAATTTTGAATCATAAATCGAATCTACTCATTGTCAGTCAATTAAAATCGCGAATCGGGGCATATCTTCAAGTAGTGATAACAGAAACTTTCTGTCCCACCATGAGATGAGCATTTTATGTTACAAAATAAGAAAAGTAATATATGTATTAGAATAAGAAAAGGAAGATAGTGGTCCCAACAATAACCTCCATCTTGCTTTAATAAAATCAAATTCTGTAAAAAGGTGATAATACAATATGCTCAATCTAAAAAATAGCAGCTGAAACAGTAATGCATGGCAAATGTGCAAATGTCCTTTAATATCGGCACTTCCGAGGTATAACAATGAGTATAGCCAATATCGGGACAGCAGTAGTAAGGTTGCTTAAACGAACCGAGACTGCTTTGAAAAAGTAAGAAATGTTAGGCTACAAAAGATCATTGAGGTCAAGGTAGCAAAGGCTTATAAATACACGCAAAAGATTGAGCAGGAAGAAAGATTTTTACTGAACGAGGAAAGCACTGCATTCGGAGACGCTAATTGTGTAGAGCAAGACACGAACTACATTTAGGTCGGATGAAAGAGGTTGGACCATCGTGGGATAAAGTTGTTTCTATGCCATGATTTGCAACATTTCAGACCATTATAGTACTTGTTACTAAGATTTTCGTCTACCTGTATATGAAAAACATTTCTCAACATTCACAGTCATACACAGGAATTCATGCAGAGTTTTAAAGTATGCACTTTCCTTGCGTTGTTTTCTGGCTACAATATTACGTTTAAATTCATATTTTAATTTAATTTAT
>WYDF02265739.1:0-18671 GCA_009867245.2 Adranes taylori
TTCATCACCCTCGCAAACAGTCTATATATTCCATCCATAACTGTCACACCCCTATAACTCTCAACTTCCATTCTATTCCCTCTCTTATACGCAGGTACCATTTCCCCTTTCATCCACTCCTCAGGCACACCAACTTCACCTTTCTACACTTTATTCCATCCCTCTTACTAGTGCAATCAAACCCTTTTCAAACATTCCCACACACCCACTGGCATCCTATCAGGTCCCGCAGATCCACCTTTGCTCATCTTATTTATTTCTCTTCTCACCTCTTCCTAATCTCCTCCGTTACCACATCCTCCTCCTTACTACCTTCATCCACATTCTTACAACTCTCATCATATATATATATATATACCTCTTCATTTCCTACATCTGTCTTCCCACTCTTCCAAACTCAACTCACATACTCGTTTATATTTTCCTACGCATCCTTTTCTTCTTAAATAACACCATAACTCCCTTTCGCCGCTTATCTCTTCTTCTTTTCTTCTCCTCTTTGCTTTTGCTTTCCCTTCTTGTTGCCATTCCTTCCTAACCTTCCTGTGCATCCCAACTGGCCTCCTGTTTCCTCACTTTCCTCATAGTCTCCCTAACTATCCTTTTCTTCTTCATCACCTCGATGTATAGATGTATGGATCACTTCGATGTATAGAATTTCAAAAATTGTGCTTCCACCTCTGCATGTAAGACCAATTCTACTGCGAGAAGATCTAGAAGCACCTCAAGCGCCGTTGTTTGATTTGTATGCATTGCTCCTGTTAAGTCAATGTACGATCTGTATGTGGGACAGTTTTTGTTTTGTACCTATAGTGTTTTTTCCACCACATCAGTGCTTCGTATCTATTGCATTAATGCATGTACAGACAATGCAATAAGCCCACGCTTCAGCAGTTATTCTTTATCGTACATTGTACATTCATCTTATAACTACAAATGTTACACTTATAATCGATCATTTCATCATTCTATCGATTTCCAGGTTCCCCATGTATAAGGTATTGCACTTCTCCATGCAGAAGTTCTCTTGTTCCGTAAAGTTTCAGGCACCCCAACATTCCCAAATTCTTTCTTCTGGTAAAATTAACTATTATTTTTGTTATTAAGCAAGTGCAATTAAATATATTATTAAAAATTAACAATATACCTTTCGGAAAAAGTAAACAATTTTAAGGTGTGTTATTTATCGTTTTTATTGCTATATTCATAGAATCTCATTATGCAAATACTTGGAAATATATTTTTCATAAGTTAGTTTGAAGATATGTAATTAAAACATGTGCCATGAACTAATTAATAGAAATAAACGTTGGCATGGCGCAGTATGCATCTAGAAATATTTCAAACATGTGTTATATGTAAGAATAATATACGATAATAGCTGTTAAGTATAGAAGATAATTTATTTTCCAAACGATTCTTGTATTATTTATGACTCAGCTGTTCAATATGACTAGCACATTCGTTGTTATAATAAAAACAAATTGTTCGTCAATTTCCAAAATAATTACTACTACAGTGATACAAAAAAGTAATTGATTGTCTTACATTATAATAAAATAATTTTTATTAACAATGTGAATGTATTTTGTTTTTGGGCGCTGACTGTAGCCATAGTTTTCAATATAATTTAGTTCTTTCAAAACAAATTAAAAAAGAAAGGACACTTGTTGGACTAACCTTGAACTATATTGTTTCCACAATAATTTATCGCTGAATAAGTACGAAATCCAATTTTCAATTTTATAAGCAAATCGACGTAATAATAGACATTCATTTCAATAATTTCTCACAAATCACACCATTAATGCGCTACTAATTTGTATAGAATATGCACATGAAATTTAATCGCACGAATTTGGACGCACTTTACACTGAGAATTTTTAATTTCGTACGTTTAACTGAAGGATTAACAACTAATTTTCGAATCGTACAATATCGAGTTTTAATTATTAATCTGCTGTCTGTGTATGTGAGTAATAACTATTGGTATTTGACGTTTCGATGATTTGACAACTACAAAATATTAATAGTCTTGGCGACATCTGTTAAGAACTTATAGTAATACTATTTCATCTGCCCATTCTATCATATTTAAAACAGTTGTGTAATTGAATGAATTTAAAAAGAAAGTTAAGCAAACCAAATTTATTAGCTGAATAAGATCAACACGAACGCGTTATTTCTAATTTACGAGTTAATTTTGGAATTTGATGAATCAACAAATTCGAACCAGTTCTTCTACCAGTTCGAACTAGTTTTTTAAACTCTAGAATGTTATTTTAGAGAAATCTAGGATCTGTTTGAAAATGATGCCTAAAAATGATATATAATATGTGTTCATTTCATACGATTCAACTTGTATATTTGAACGAGTTGGCACCTTCTAATCGATACGTTATTATTGTTAACACAACGACCAATAGATGGCAAAGTCTTGTAAGTTACATAGTGACGACAATGGTGCTGTTCCTCTTGTTGGCTGTTGGCTAATCCGAGATGTGTGGTAAAAATTCAAATATACCATAGCTAGAATGCACTTTCATGTTTTATTACGTTTGGGTAATTATTCCAATAATAAAATCTGTATATTTTTGTTATTTAAATAGTGATTTAGATGAATTATAAACCCAATAAGAAAAATAACCAGTATTAATTAGTTCAGACTTGATGGTACGCGGCAAGCCAGGTTTGCGCGTTTTGGAGAAAAATATTATTTTATTTCCGAGTCTAAAGGCAAAGCTTATTATTAAATAAACAAATTATGTAAAACAAATTAAAATAGATAATTGGTTATTATAACAATTATAATGTATATTTAGCTTAAGTTTAAAGTAGTTTCAGTTCTAAGAGCACATATCTTAACAATCATCTTATAAATCGTTACAAATGGTAAGATCGTATTAGAGGATATAGCGTACTGGTAAAGTCGTTGGAGTTTCGGAAGCGGGGATCTTACAGTTCAAATCTTGCCGTAACAAGGTTTTTTTATAAATATTTTTACGTAAAGATAATATAATACTTTTGATTATTGATTTCAATGTATATTGATGCGCTGAACCCGATAATAACCTTAGTTTCTTTCCATCACATCAGAATTTTTTGCAAATTTCATTATGCCAAATGTAGTATATGTCGAATAATAATACAAATATGAGACTTAATGACAGAGTGTTAAAGGTTTGTTTCGTATAAAAAGTATTCCTTTGCAGCTTATAATAGACATAATATAATAGAATATAGAAAATAAAAAACTTACGATTTTAGTCGACGTCTCTTTGGGCCAGCCTTGCTCTGTTTCAGGCTTTTCCGCGCATGTGCTCTTCTGGTATCATCTCGGTGCAACATCCAGCAATAGTCAGCCATCACTGTAGTATTCCATCTTCCTTGGTAACGTTTTTCCATTTCTTTGATGTCCTGATGGAATCTCTTACCCATCTCTCCACTAACAGCACCCATAGTCTCAGGAAAGTAGTCCAGATGTAAATGTAGGAATTGAACTTTCAAACTCATGGAACAGCCTAAATTTTGGCACTTCTGCGGCATAATCTCAACTATAGGCTTGAAACTGATTCTTCTTGTTACCCAGAAATTTGGTTGCTACGTCTTTAAATGCGACCCAGGCTCCTTTTTCAGCAACTTCCATTTCTTCTTCAAGATTTCCATCTTTGCAAAGTTTTTTAATGTCCAGACCCGTAAAGACACCTTCTTTTAGTTTTGCAATTGAAAAGGCTCGAAATTTGTTACAAATGTACTGGAAACATTTACCATCTTTTGGTAAGGCTTTCACAAATTGCTTCATCAAGCATAATTTAATATGTAGACGTGAAAGGAAAACTTTCGTCGACTCGATGAGAGGTTGTTGGAGCACCTTTTTTACTCCAGGTTCAAATGACCCTCGTTGTGGCCAATCTGCCTGTCTCCCATGATTTTGGCCTATCTGCCTGTCTCTGCTATCCAACTCACATAAAAAACAAGGCAATTTTTTGTACCCGCCTTGCTATCCAAGGATCATCGATATTAATTTGAGATCACCTCACATGATCCACTTATGATCGTCGTACTTAATTATGTGGAGAACAAATTGTAAATTGTCATATCGTCCTTGTAAGTGTACAGAATACCCTGTGGGTGTTGACGCATACCTGTTTCCGTTGTGAAGCAGTACAACTTTAAGGCCTTGTTTCGACGAATCTATGATAGTCTCCAATCAGTGCATTCATACGGAATGTTGAATGTCTTCAACAGTCCACACACATCATTGCAGAAATACTAAGCCTCCTTCTTCCGAAAAGTATGAAATAAAATCTTTTTCTCTATACCTGAACCAGGAAAACGAAACGCCAAGTGCGAGCAAATTCTTTTTTTAAACCGTAAACCAAGCAATTCTGATGCCTCTTCAGTCAGATGTAAGTCGCGAATCAAATCGTTCAGTTCAGTTTGTGTAAATGGTTGTGGAGTAGAATTGCCAGGTTCGTACTCCACTTCTTTATGTTCGGTTTCTTCACTTGATTCAATTTCTGAACCATCTACTTCAGGTAAATGTTCTGGTTGCATAGGCACTGGTACATCTGGACCATGAGGGACAGGACGTAAAGCTGATGGCAGATCTGGATACACGATGTTTTTTAATTCTTGACATTGGAACCATGAACACCGGTTGAACAATGTAACAATCATCACTATGATTTCGTGATTCTCGCCAGACCCTCGGAACAACAAATGTGAAACAGGCAGTTGTTCACCTTTGGCCACCGTCTCAGTCCTTCAATACACGTATAGCGTACTCAATACACGTACTCAAGTTTTGTCTTGATCTCCTACTTTTACACCTAAATACGCGAGATTCAATTGCCGCACGAACGATGTTATATCTCTTTTTGTCTTGACAGTACAAATGTAACACCACAACTCACCACAAGTGTAACAAAAGGAATCTGCCGTGTTTTTAAAACCTCTTGACACCATTTCGAACACTATGTTTGCTTTTTAATGTATATAATCCGACACAAACACTTTTGATCGCGGAGGATACGTACCAACATTGACAGCCAGATGAGATGAAACACATTTAATGACGAAAGTGCTGCCATCTGCCGGTTATAATGTCAACGACTTGTTCTCATCATAAACCGACAGATGGCAGCAATTCCTTAATATTTAAATCTGTCAGTACGTTTTATATTTGTGATTCTTTTTCGATATATAACTTATTTTGACAATTTGCAATTTGCAAAACATTTTGTCGTGATGGAAAGAAATTAAGGCCATTTTTTGGATTTTGCGCAAACAAACATATATAGGAATCCATCATCAAAACTTGAAAAATATGATAAATCCAAAAAAAATGCAAGTCTGTGTTATTAATAAATAATTTATAAGGCAATGTGATTTAAAATAGAGTATTGTTATTTCTCAAATATATAACACTAGATAGTAAATCTGATCTGTTCTAACATGACGCAGAGATTTTAAAAATATTGTTCAGATATAACTATAAATACATATGGGATGTACGCGTGAATATTTTCATTCTGTAAAAACGATATAAATTTCATTCTCAATAGACTGTGTGGTGATTTAGTGGATTTAGTTTATATTTAACATAAATTAATGATAGCATTAATTTATAGAAACGTATTAATTCATGCAATTAATTTCACAGAAATGCATTAATTCATAGAAATGGATTTATACATACATATATATGAAATAATGACAAATTCAAGTACCGGAGTCATTATATAATTACTTTCCGCGGCACATCCTCATCGTCAGACGGTTTTATGGTAACATACATATGAAAAAAATTACAACTTCTAAACTAACATTCTAAATTAAAATTGCATATTACATTGTTTTTAATAAAATTATATTAGTTTATAAGCGATATCAGCAGAGTCCTCTTAAAATTAAATTAATTTGTCGTACATTTTTGTTTGTTTGTTTATAGATATTCAGTATAGTAAAATTTATAAAAAAGAAAACACAAATAAAAAAGCTATTAAATTGTTTCTTGTAAGTAGCTTTCCCAGCGGTTTGAACCCAGGACCTTTGGGTACATTTGCATTCAAGGTGTAGTAATTTATTTTCCTTAAAATATTACCTCATACGGGATTTTATATTTAATGAGATTTTAAATTGTCTAAGTAAATAATCTTATAAATATAAAGGTCATATAATTTTCTTAACACCTAAACATTAAAAAATAATATTGAAAGTGCATTATCCCATTATGGTATATTGGAATTTTATTATTTATTAATATTTAAATAAACAGATTGAACCAGTAGCGTAAAGTATATAAAATTGAAAATATGTTTTTGTATAAGCTAGCTTTTAGTAGTGATCAAATAATTTATTAGTCGACAATTTAATTTCTTTCATATACTGAATGAAATAAATAGGGTTAATCAAACTTATAATTAAACAATAGTTTATTTGTATCGTTTTTATTATACCGTGCACCGGTTTCGAATTCTAAGGTATAGATTCTTTGACAGCACAAAACGATTTATTTAAGCTAATATGTTGTTTGGTTTGTTTTCATAGTTTTATACTGGAGAATGTAATAAAAATAAAAATAAAATAAACTTAGAAACGAAGAATACATGCAGATAACAGTATAAAATTATATATAGCTATTGTATGTATAGAAGGTTAATCAGACTTGTTGATGTCGATATTTTGTTTGATAATCACGCTTTAAAAGTTCTCGATCCCAAAAAGACATTCTTGATAAATTTCTGCCTGCATGTAAATACGTATGACTTCCAGTACATGAAAGATGGGGTGGCCATTACGTCCACAATGTTTTATATTCGTTATTTTGATATTTACTGTATTTTCTAATAATAATTGTAAAAAATTATAAGAACGTGTAAGCCAATGGTAACTGCTGCAACTAGCTACACCACTGATTGTATAATAGGTGGATAGCAAAAACGAAAATTAAAGCAACGCATTCAACTGACAAAGCGTTCGTAACGTAATTCATTGCCTATGTACTACATAATTTTATTAGAACTACTTCATACGTAACAATTCTTATGTTACATATTATTTCTAAAGTGATATTTATTTGCAAACTATTAATTAATGTTGGCTTATATCTTGACTTTGTTTTGTTTTAAGAATTCTTTAGCATAGTTTTTATTTCGCATTTAAAACGTGATGTCAACTTTTTTTTAATCTAATGAAGTAAGTTTGGTAATTTTAAATATCACAAGATTTAATTAACATTATAAATAAAGTTTATTTGGTTAATAAAAAGTCTTTTAATAAAATGTCCGCTAATTATATAATATTTTATAAATAATGTTTAATTATCTCGTTTTATTGCCCAAAAATGCAATCAAGTTTATAAATACGATTTTAACGCATTAAACTAATTTTGAAATAATTAAATTTTAAATTAATAAAATGAAAACAAATTAGTTATGAAATTATTATATTAATTTAATAATTATATTTATAAATTAATAGTAATTTTTTACTCTATTGTAACTTAAATGAACTTAGACGGTTGATCTTTACGTTGTTTTCAGACATACTGTATGTACGCCTAAACAATTTTAAATAAAAGAAAATAAATCAAATTGAAAATGTGCATCTTTATAAAAGCTTGGCTTCATTGTTTTTTTAATTACTTTATGCATTAAAATATTATCAATATAATATAAACATAAATAAAAAATTATCGCCAAATAAGTGTTTTAAATTTTGACATTTTATCATTGAGTGCGTTAAAATTAAAGAGCGCCTATTTCCGTTGTTAACCGAGAAGTAATTTGATTATATTGTTTGTGTAAACCATGATTGTAACTGAGTGTTAATAGAATTATTATTATTATTATAATTATTCTGGTATTTAATGAAAGATTGAATATTAATCTGATTAAAGATTTAGTGCGGAATGTTGATTTCGATTTTGTGGTTTTGCATCTATACATTATGGGTAAGTGTAGATTTTCAAAATAAAAAATAAATAGTACCTACAGTTGAGTGATATATTAGCGAGACTCGTAATAAACAATAGGCAGATAAGTAAAACCATAAAACTCAATTAATATTTTAGTCTACAGCAGTATACATACATATATCAATATTTCTGACCATATATTGCATTGCCTTGCTCTACATTCAAATAAATACTCAAGTCCTATAAAGTTTAATATTTTTACAATCTTGGATTTTGTTTAAATTATATAGCGTCAAACAAGCTCTTTGTTTCCGAGTTCAGACTATCATCAAGTAGGTGTGTGTTTTTATAAGCAAATTTTTGTAAAAGTTTGCTAAAATTCACGTATTCTCATCATCTAAATTGCAATAAAAAATACGTCATCTAGATTTAGTCCGGATACCCCATTTTAGGCGAATTCACACTGTTCAAGGCAGTCTGACGTGCGAAAGCGGACAGCAGAGCTGTCCGCGCTGCACCTAAATATAGGGACCGGGGGGATTCATGGCTAGGCGATTTAAAGGGTAATCGATTTGGCTAGGCTAGACCCTAAACAACTATAATATAAATACATAATGTAAAATATATTACCTATGAAATATTATATGTTCCAATGTTATACATCAAAACAGCGTACGCAATATACGTAGTTGAATAACTCTAAGATAACAAAATAAAACAACTACAGATTAAAACAATGAAATATGCTTAGAAATTGTGTAGTTAATGCTTTTATCTGAGTAGTTCTCTTCTCTGAATATCAGATGGCTAAAAAATTTAAACACAACATTATTTGGTAAAAATTAGTACTTTTGTTAAAGCACTATTTATTTTATAATTTATTTTGAAAAATCGTATGCTAAATAAATATTTGCATCTTCTTTTCGAATATATGAATTAGATTCCTTTTATGTCTGCTGTTAGGCGTGCATTCAGTTTAAAAGCGCCGATGTTTCAATAAAATTAAAGGTTTTTTGATTTTCTGGTAGACTAGAAGACCTTCTAGTAGCCAAAAAAGCTGGGTAGAGTTCTATTTTGTATTCGTTATACTTGTTTGATTAGGTTTCTAATTATATGAAAGTGTCCCCTCGTGTAGAATCCTGATCGAAAACCTAATTGCCCCCAAGATTACTGGAGATTAAATTTGGTAGTCATTCAGTTGCTGATTATTCTTCTGAATATTGGAGAGCGGAGGCTCCCAAATTAAAACCTCAAACTTTTCGCAAACTCTGGGGCAAACCTTCTCTAAACTACCTGTTAACTTGATTTTAGTTCTTAAAATGTGTTCTCCAGCTGATTTATCTCTCACCCGTCTTCTAGACTTCTTATATCCTTGTCTACATATTATTACTGCATTTCATTTCGTTATATATATATATATATATATATATATATATATATATTTCAACTGACCTATGCATATTCAAATCAACAACTCATCCGTATATTAAATATCCAATATGTAGCGCCTTGCGCAACTGCCACATACAATATAGCTTCTAGTGGAACCTACGTCATACGGCTATTGCACAACAGATGGCGCTTAGAAAACCAACTTCGCTAAACACCTATCTACATGTCGAATATATACGCACGAGAAAATATCCGTCGACAAGAGAAGATCCTGTAAGTAATTCCAATGCGAAGCGATGACTTTGCAAAGGAGCAAGTTTACCATTCTCTCCCAACAGTGAGAAATGGAAAACCACAATCGATGTGCAGATAACTCCATACAAGCAGTACCAACCAGTCAAGCAGTTCCAACCAGCCATGCTGTTCAAACCAGCCAAGCAGTTCCGGCCCAGCAGCTCCAGCCAATACACGACCACAGGCTCCGCGCAGCCGTTCTATCCACAGGGGGTGTATTGAACTTTGGCTGCCACCACCACAATTCGAGACGCAGGACCCTTGGTGCCATCCAATCCATGGACCGAGGAAGGAGCTATCTGCCAGTGCAGGACTTGCTGATTGACACCTTTGGCCATGTAAATAGAATTAGATAACGAATAGAAATAACTAGTATCTTTAATAATCTTGTATAAAAAATGTATATAGTACCATGCAAATAAAATAGAATAAGAAAAACACACAGCAACGTCAAACGTTCGATCGAATGGATTCGGGCAACATCACCAACCAAAGAATAGTCAACACTATCAATGGGGTCTTTCATCACTATCTACACAAGAAAATGCAACAAACACTTAACAAGACTTCACTTCTACGATCCAGCAAACAATACAAACCAATATTACCATGGTATCCTCCGCCAGCACAACATAGTACTTCATTTACGCCGACATATTCAGCAAACCAGGCAGAAGACACGGAACAATTCATACAGAACTGCGAGCATATTTTCGCCAGCTTCCACACTCCGGAGAGCTATAGAACATAATGTGCTGCAACTTTCCTCGAAGGGAATGCAAAAGAATGGTATGCACGTTACGAATCACTCAAGCTTCCTTGGAATATGTTCAAAGACGCGCTACAAAACGAGTTCAGAGGCGAAGAAGCAATTGTCGCCGCCACCCTACGGCTATTTAATGAACGGAAAACCGAATCCATGGACGCCATATATTTCATAACCGAAAGTTCAAAGTTCAACTATACGAACGGACTGGTATTTAACAAGTCAAGAACATGAAAGTAAAGATCATATTAGCCTTCTGCACATATGCTACACGAACCGTCTTCGGAACCAACTGCAACTACATCATAGAAATACATCATAGAACTATAGGACTACATACTGTTCAATCCCATTAAATTCAAATACTCCAATCATTGACTACAAACTACAAACAGCGATTGCCAATTTACCGCACCTGATTTGTAAGGAGGGATCAAGCAAATGATCCAACGCAGAGCCTCATGTGATCACGCTCACATCAGCCACACCTACGGCCTGCAGATACTGCCACGTCTCAGATGACAAACAACGAATCATCCTACAACACATTGAATACATTTTATCTGAGGGAATTAGCGAGGCACGCAACTCTCCATATTCAAGTCCGATTGCTCTCGTCAAGAAGAAAGACGGAACACCACGCTTTTGTGTCGACTACCGTAAGCTGAAGTCAATCACTGTTAGTGATCCAGCATATCTACCAATAATAATGAGAGCCTGCGTGACATCGGCAAAGTGTTTTCATAATTCTCCGGCAAAGTGTTTTCATAGATCTCCGAAGCGGATATTGGCAAATTCCGTTTCATCCTGATTCCAAGCAATTCACAGCCTTCACAACGCAGGATGGCGCACAATATCAGTTCCGCTTTATGCGATTCGGAATACGAAATGCCCCGACTCGATTCCAAAAGATAATGACACAAGTCCTCTGAGGCTACCTACACCACTTTTGCTCAGTTCACGTTGATGACATCATAGTATATAGTAGTACTATAGAAGAACATATGTATCATCTACGGCTAATATTCGAACGCCTCAAGAATATAAACTGAATCTTACATTAGAAAAATGCGAATATGGATGTACAAAGCTACAAAATCTAAGGTACATGATTGATCGTGATTATCACTCCACAACCCAAATATCTGGAGCGGATTGGCGACATCCGCACTCCAAGAACGCAGAGACTGCTTCGAGCATATATAGTAACCTGTGACTGGATCCGCGACTACATTCCGAATTATGCAACCATCCTCACACTACTCACCGCATTAATGTCTACCAAACAGACATTCAGATGGACTCCGGCTGCCAAGAACGCACGAAAAATCCTGAACGACATCCTAAAGAAACCACTTTAACTGAGCCGACCAATCAAAAATTACCCAATGATTCTACAGACATATGCCAGCGGAATAGTGATAGCAGCTGTACTTTATCAGGAAGAAAAAGACAATCGTCGAATTCTGTCATACTCCAGTGCAAAAGCTGAATGCAACACCGACAGCGGTGCATTCACCTGGTTGGATCGTTTTAAAGATACCTCCGCAAAATATACTAGTTCAAATAGAACACTGTGCAGGATCAGAGAATGACCTACCAGATTGTTTGTCAGGGCAGCCGGATGACCAAGAAACCGGAGAATATGAGGACGTAACTCGTATGACGCCGCCAACAACCAATCAACATAACTCGACCTCATAACAATCCGATGCAACTTTGTGTATATTGACCGCCGAAGCGGTAATAGAAGCGCAACCAGAGACAACGAGGTGCCACAAACCCTCCAAATTAGATAGGATGTACAGCACCCACAACACTCGGAAGTAGAAACTACTACAGAAGTCATCAAAGGCCAGCTATGGCAAACGGCCACCAACAACATGCCCGCTCGTCCGTATGTATCCATAGAAGTGCGAAAACGTGTACTCCAGGACCTACACGGCCAAGTGGATCACTCAGAGGGAGACAACACCATCCGATGAATCCAACAAAGATTCTACAGGAAAAATATGCAGAAACATATCAGAGAATATGTTTAGAGCTGTCTCATCTGCAGCGCCACAAAACCAGGTGGAAGAAAACAGCAGGCACCGCTCAAACCAAGGGTACCCACCAAACCTTGGCAAACCGTATCACTAGACATAATGGGACCATACCCTAAAACAAACCAAGGAAAAATGTACATAATCGTCATCACCGATATTTTTTCCAAATGGGTTGAAGCTATGACAATCGGATAGGTCACATCACACAAAATTGCAAACGAAATCGAGAATACTGTATTCAGAAGATTCGGTTATCATCAGACAATCATTACAGTTCACCAGCCCAGAAAACGGATCATAGTTCACCAGCCCACGCTGGAAAGCAGGATGTCACGCATGGAGAACAAAGCTCTCTTTGGCTACGACATTCCGCGTCGCGGAGATTGGCTGACCAATCAGGAAACATACATATGAGCTGAAGCACCCGCAGCACAATTAAACAATCAGTCATCACTTTTCGACAAAAGAGGTGACAACCACGCTAAACGGCACGATATGATTCGAAAGGAACAACAACGTTATCTCAGCAGATACCCCACTGGGACTGAAATAAAGCTCCAACAAGTCAACGACGTTGTAATGATTCGACATCCACAGACACGAGGACAAACTCACGCCGGCTCTGCACCTAATTGGATAGGCCCCTACATCATTAAGGAGGTATTATCCAACGCCGTCTATACAATCGAAAAAGATCGTAGACCAGTCCGAGTGCATCATAACGATATGCGAATAGATCCAACGAAGCCGCCCACGACAGCAACACAAGCCTTTAACCAACACTGCCGATGAACATTCTCCGGTCATCCCAGGCGGAGTGGAATTATTACCGCATTTAATTTCGTAATATATAAATTTTCAACTGACTTGCGTATATTGAAATCAACTACTCGTAAATCATCCTACGAATACAACGTACATCATCCGTATATTAAATACCCAATATATAGCGCACAACTGCCGCACACAATACATCTAGCTTCTAGTGGAAACTACGTCATACGGCTATTGTACAACATATGACGCATACAAAACCAACTCCGCTAACATCTATCTACATGTAGAATATTTAGGCACGAGAAAATATCCATCGACAAGGAAAGCTCCTCTAAGGACTTCCAATCCGAAGCGAGTACCTTCCGAAAGACCAAGCTTACCATTCCCTACTAACAGTGAGAAAGGAAAACCGCAATAGATGTGCAGACAACTCCAGCCAAGCAGTTCCGACCAGCCAAGCAGTTCCGACCAGCCAAGCAGTTCCGACCAGCCAAGCAGTTCCGACCAGCCAAGCAGTTCCAGTCCAGCAGCTTTAGCCAATACACCACCACATGATCCGCGCTGCCGACCAACCTACAGGGGATGTATTGAACTTAGGCAGAGAGCACCGCAATTAGAGACGCAGGACCCACGCCGCGGCCCAATTCGTGGGCCGAGGAAGAAGCTGTCTGCCAGTGCCAGACTTCGTGATTGACACCTTTGGCCATGCAAGAATTAGCTATGACAATTTTTGCAAGAATTAGATCATGAAAAAAAATAACAGTATCTGTAAATAATCTTGTTTAAAAAAATGTATATAGTAAGTAGCATCCACATGCAAATAAAATAGAATTAAGAAAAGCATCTATCATTCTGATAAGAACGTGTTGACCATCGAGGGTCTAGCTGTCGGTGTCAGGTATCGGGGTCTACATGAATTTTTTACCAGAGATAAGATTACAAAAATTGTTAATAGAATACGAAACAATAACATCTGAAGTGAAATATATGATTCTACAGGAAATATATGAAAACAGGGAAATATATATATTTCCCTGTTTTTTATAAAATGATTATATGTCAAACATACATCAACACACGAGAAACCAATCGATGCAAAATTAGAATCAATTGAAGATTGAATTATGTAAATGAAATTGTGTTGTAAGTAACATGTGTTTGATATAGAAAAAAAAATATTTTGTTATTAAATATAATTAAAAATATTTTATACAAGCTCTCGCAAAATTGTATTTAATTGTCAATTGCTGCACTAAAAAACGAAGCATGAAGAAAAATTATATTGAAATGAGAAACAATTAAATTAGATACCCATTTACCGCTAGAATTATGTGAATATAATATCATTAGTTATAATAATTAATACACGCATTCATGTAGCAACACAAGCAATTAATTATGAATGGTGTACCTATATAAAATATGAGATAGTATATACAGTCAAGGCTATAAAATATATAATATAATTAAAATTTATCTATTAAATCAAATTGTGTCTTTAACCATATATATTTTCGCTTCCCTTTATTTTGTAGGAGATAAAAAGGTTTTACTAATTTTCAACATGTATTATTTATTTAATATTTTGTAAAATATGCGGATAGTACATACCACTGAAAATCTGATAACGTGGGCCGATTGGAATTTAAAAATCTAAAGTAATGTTTTTCAACCAAAAACGTACTACGTATCAGTGAAATGTATAATTTTTCCAAATCGAATCATTAAAAATAATTGTTGATCCATTTACTGCAAGAAAACAAATATATTTAATGTATTTAGTAAAATTCTAATAATTGTTTTCGCGGACCGGTAGAATTTTCCTGCAAACCAATTTGTCTAAGATACGCATATAATAATTGAATTTCTACTTATGTACAAGTATGATAAAGTTTATTTGTGAGAAACATTAGTTAATTTGTGAGTAAATCTGTACAATTTTTAAACAAACATCTCAATATCACATCCTGGCCATTTATTTTATACCTTTTACTTTATCATGTTTAGACAATACAAAAACTCGTAATGAGTAATTTAATTTAATTTTCTTAACATATGCCAGCTAGTAAGACACGAGAACAAAAATTCCAAATTTCCAATGCGTTGTACATTTCATTTTATTAGTTGGTTTAACTAAGCAGAGAGCAGTGTTCAATCAAAATTTCAGTCTGCAATGCAGGTGTCTACGCAGAGTTTACAAACATTTTTTGGAAGGCAGAAAGTGTCATGTTCTCTCATTAACAGAATAGGCATATATATGTGGTGCGTGGTCATGTCAGACGTAGTGAAATGGAAGCAAAAGAAGTTAACCAAATTTTTCCTCTAATGAGGAGTTCATAAAGTTTTCACACATGATAGAAAACAGACTAAGGGATACCATTGTTAATAATCTGAAAATGTCTACTCGGGAGAAGATAGAAAAGTATTTTAATACACAAAACAGTGAATATTTCAGAACTGCACAAGTGTTACGAAAAAATTTGAAAATTTAAACAAACGCACTGCGTTGAAAGTTGCAGATGAGAAATGCTATAGGATGGGGTCAAATGAATGTAACAGATCTTATGGAGGTAGAATACTACGTCCAGGAAATACTCTGAACAAGAGGTGTGGGTTTCAGATTAGAATTTGATGGCGATGCAAGTAAGTTATGATAAACTTAATAATGAAAATATTTTAATAAATTGGGTTTTAGCTATTTGTTTGGTAACAAGAAAAAAGCCTGTAAATTATGATAAAGAAAATCTCCATCATAATGAGTAGGGTATATTAATACGCCTTTGAGTATACATATATTTATGTCACTTATTTCAAATGATTTAGGAATGTCTTGAAAAAAGCTAGCTCTTGGGGAACTTGATATTTTGCAGGATATACTCAATTTAGAATCTGTCGAAGGTAAATGATTACCATGGAGAAGTACAAACCGAAAATCAGAATTGGAAAAATGAGAACTGGAAATTTTACATATCCCAAAATCCGCGACCTTAATTTTTCGTAAAAATAGGATTTTTAATTATATACCGATTATATTAAAATAAATAAAAATTTAAATATTTCTATCATTTTTAGGATTTAATACACCAAGAAAAGCTAGTTTATTAAATAATGGACTGAGTATTACAATGAACTGATGCTAAAGTTGCTGTGGTATTAGAATGTAAGAAATATCTAGACTAAGACAATGCAGTGCATGCAAGAGAACATAATGCGAAGGTAGAAATTATAAAACAGGAATCAAAAATTAAAATGGAACTTCTTAGAGAATTACATAAATTATAATTAGAACTTTTAAAATTAGAGAAATATAAATTAATTACGTTTGTAGAATAAGTTATATTTAAATATTAATGTATAATAACTGAAATAAAATGAATTTGATTCGATTAAGGGTGTGTACGCAAAATGATACGCAATCCATAGAAGCATTTGGAAATATCCTTCAATTTGTTGTGTACAAACTAATTTATTTCGATTGATTCTAGCTCCTTGGTACGGTTATTCAATAAGTCTATTTCAGCCCCATCTTATGTATTAGAATTTGGTTCACCTTCATTTAATAGGATAGAAATGTTGCATAAAACAACTGTTGGAATTACAAATGCTTTCACCAACTCATAGAACTCTGTTTTGCATAGATCTATGAGTTCTAATGATTAACTGGGTTCAATTCTATTTAAGCGATAGTGAACGATAACTTAAGGTAAATCATGCATTAAGGTAAGCTCAACTCAGTGTACAAAGCGTAGCGTAAGTTCAACGCAAGTTTATCCTTAAACTCAACCTGAACTTAGATTGTACAACGACCCTAGATGCACAGCAAATAGTCGAAAAGGGTTACGAATTCAAAGCCTAAACTTATCTGTAATTTGTTGACTACTTTAAACATTCTAATGTGTACTATATCATTATATCACAACAGTCACGGTGAATAACATTCTATCTAATACATTTGATGTTAATGCAGGTACATGTTAAGGATGCATCAAATCTTTGCTGTTTAGTATTATCGAAAATATATGATGAGATAAGTATTGGAGGATTGGAATGGAGGTATTAATTATCGAAGTAAAAAAAAACTTTTGCTACTAAAATACGATACTCTGGCAAAATATAGAGACAATATCACAAATGAACAAGATGAGGCTATTAAAATCTCCTACTTTCTTCATTGACATTTGTACCTCGTAGTACCTCATTTGTACCTCATTGACATCTGTACCATACATTAAGAATATGCATAAGACACAAAATAAATATTTTCTAGATGTGGGTTTACAGATAAATATTGAAAATGTTTTATGTATCAGATGAAAACAATCATCGGGCATGGATTGTGTAAGACGATAACACCAGGCCAAAACAGAGAGCATAACTTGATCCATGCAATCAAGTTATGATATCATCGGATTTTCACGCGCGTAACAGGAACAGGACTAAGGAGGAAAAACTTGATATGCGTATTTGCTATATGTGAAACTTGAATTTAACCAGTAGATCACATCAATGCAGCACAATTTCATCAATCTACCATGCGCTTCTGCTTGAATATTGAAATATTCTTTAAATAAAATCAAAGTGTAGAAGGGGAATAAAAAACCAGTCGCTATCACCAAATCGGATTATAGAGAGTCTATTTGTAATAAACCAGGACACCAATTTAATTTTTTTTTCTTAAGCTGAGATAGAAGGAAAGGTAAAAATATTCAAATCGGATTATAGGATAATAGCAAGGAATGTGAAAAGTCTATTTCAAGGCCGTGAAACATAACAAATTGTGTTAAAAGTAAATCAACCCTTTTGGCATTTCTATTATACTGCTAATATCAGGCAGTATAGTAGAAATGCATATATAATAAATAAGATTATTATAACATTTCACACATGCCCTACCATGAAATACTCAATTGCGTTCAATAATAACATTCGATGTATATTATACATACCCTCCTTAAATATTAATACGCAAAACATTCTTTAAAGAAAATAGGTTATGTTTATTGCTACATTATACACAGAGGTATTTCCTATTTGTATAATAATTAATTAACTATCTGAATTTAAATAGACCTCTCCTCTGCTAATTTATCTTTACACAAGGTTGCATATAATAAACTTGACATACATAGGTGACCGATTTTTGAAACACTATTCGTTTTAATAATAATCATATTGCGTCAGGTATAATAATTTATTTTGGGAAGTACTAGATGTGGAAGCGAAGAAAGAGATAACTAAGCACTCGTTCTAGCGGTTACGTCACCCTGGACAAAAAGACAAATATATGTATACACATGTAATATGTAAGTATACAAAATGTATACAAGCCATCATTTCTTGCATTTGTATGAAATAAAAATATTTGATTTTAAATCTCCTAAGTAGCAATATCACATAAGGTGAATGGTATTGTTTGTAATGTAGCAATGTAAAATAAAATGGTTATTGTTTCGTTCTGATGACTTAAAATAA
>WYDF02265750.1:0-18671 GCA_009867245.2 Adranes taylori
GTTATAATCTTCTTTTTATACCGACCAAAAACAATGTAAATTCGTTCAGTAAAAAATATTTTTATATTAAGTAATATTATTTGAAAAATTGTTGTTTTCTTTATAATATGTAATTTTTACAATTTTTGTAACAGCTTTTAAGAAATAAAATGTTATTGAATACTATTGTTTCTATCCAGAATTAGTTTTAAAATGTACGCATTCTTGTTTCTCTAATCTGAATTTTAAGTCAAACCATTTTGTTTATTGAGCAAGTCTCTAAGATCTGAATTCCAAATATGGGGAAAATTTACAGAGCTTACAGATGATAATAATAAAAAGATAATAAATGGAAATAAGTGTACGGTAGGGAGATAAAAGACTCAGAAAATATAGAAAATAAATATAGAAAATAAATATAGCAAATAAATAAAATGACTACTATGTGAAAAGTATACATTCAATAATAAACAGTGTACCAAAAGCAAAATATGAACACAACTTGCATACCCTGGAAATTTTAGGAAAAGAGAACTTGCAAATTTAAGGAAATATCACTAAAAAAAACTAAAGAATAAAGCATAGCATCACCAAATGAGATAAATATACAAGGGATAAAGGAGACATTCGATGCTACTAATTATCAGAAGATAATAGATAAATTGTGAACAGTTTAATCAATCAACAATTATCCATACCAAAGATTAAAAAATACCAGAAATGCATCTGAAATAAGGTCCATAAACATGTTGCCAGCAATAGAAAAAATCTTAGAGGATACATGAACAACTTCTGAAACATATAGAACGAAATAAATGATAAACTTCAAAATAAGTACCAAACCCAGAACAATCAGGGGGAAACAACACAACAGGTAACAAACATTCAATTAATTCAACGTCAGAAATATGTTTGGGGTTTTCTAATGCTATAAATAACTTCAAATATACAACAAAAATCAAAACAACCCTGAATTGCTGAATAATAGCATTGTATGTACAAAAGAAGACAAATCCACAAATACATTAAAGCAGTTAGACAACGCAAAATGATGATTTACTGAATGCTAAAGATCTTCTAATCAGTACCAAAAATGATGTCATTAGTGCTATAGATATTGTAATAAAAGAGGTGCAGCATGAAGTGAAGTTATTAAGAGAAGTAATTCACCAAATAACTAACAAAAGTTATGAATATAGCATACCTAATAAAAACATTGTACTTCAAAACATAAAGCACAAAATGATAAACCAGAATTTGACAACAGCCGAAAGTCGACATAAAAATAAGCAACAACATGACCCAAGGGAAGCTACCAATCTTGAAACAGAAGCATCTGTTAGTGATGAATCAAATGTTATTGCATGTTAAAAAACTTGTTTACAAACCTCTGAACATTATAAAAAAATTACAAGCGGTAGCTCAAAAACATGATGGATAAGATATTGCAGTAATATCAAATGAACAGGCAATAAGAAGCTAGTAAACAATAATCGCAAGAATAAAAGTAGGATCACAAATAATTCAGCAAGATTGTCCATAAATCTTCAAGAAAGGGCAGATCAAACAAATTTGTCAAACACAGGTAAAGGTAATAGCGATTGAAGGCGCGAGACGCAAGAAGAAAAACCTTCAAATGAAAAGTCAAAAAAAAAAACAAACAATGATTGGACCCTCGTGAACCGTAATAATAAACACAACAACAATAACTAGACAAATACCATCTGTGGAAACTTTAAAATCGCGCTAACGAAAGGCAAGGTTGTACGTCGGCAGCTTTGAATGTGGAGTTAAAGAAGGGGAGAACAGATGCTGAAATAATATGCAATCCAATAGAAACAATAAGTAGATATGCAACATTTCAAGTTGGCGTCGAGTTTCAAAACAAAGATAAAATTAATTCTCCGAGTTTTGGCCTGAGAACAAATGAAGTAAAAAACGAATATTGACAATGCATAAGAAAGAAAGTAAATGAACTAGAAACAGTCATTGACACAACATGGGCAAATCTAACATGCATCACAGAACATTGATTAACACATGATGAGGCAAAGTACTTTAACTTGAAAAATTAGACCATAGACAACATATGCTGCAGAAAGGATATGAAACATGGTGGTGTTATAATACTTTGTGAAAATAGTTTGAAATTTGAACCTATAAATTTAGATCAATATACTCTTAAAGGTCAATGCACAGCTACATGTTCTAATAATGGCTTATCGTCTCCTTCAGGAGATTTTAGTGTGTTTTTAAATGAATTAGAAAAATAAATTAAATGTGTTTCATAGCATTAATAAAATTTTCATCCGAATTATGTAGATACATATGTACTAGACTTCTGTGTATCAGACCATTCTATTCAACTTATCAATTTTAGCGTCGATCTTATCACTTCTAATAAATATGCGATTAATCGAAAACTACAACGGCCCATTACAATTGATGGCGTAATATTTTCTATGCGAAGTAGACTGGCACATTGCGTGTGGATGGAATAACAAATAATGTAGTGCTAACAATAGATTCAACCACTTTTTAACCAAAGTCCTTGAAATATTCACTATTTCTTTTCCATTAACAAAGATTAGTACTAGAGCATGTGATTCTGGTATTAAATGGTTCAATCAAGAGCTGAATTCTCTAAGAGAAGAATTATACCTGCTTAATGATCTATATTCTCATTTTAGGACTGAAACATTAAAAAATAAACGTAATACTCATAAAAAATATAACGCACTGCCTTACAAACTGCAAAAAGAGAAACATTTGAAAATGTACTTAAAAAATTTGAAAATAAGAGCAAAACACTATGGGACAATTCATGGGCGCCCGCAGGTATGGACCAGGATGCAACAGTTGAAATCGAACAAGATGTTATCAAGGGAATTAAGTGTAAACAATGGGGTTCCACAAGGCAGAAAAGGGACCTATTCTATTTGGTTTATTTATTAAAGACATAGACAAGAGTTTAAAAAACAGTAACCTTCATTTGTTTGCGGATGCTACGCTATTATGAGTGGAAATACTTTCAGACAATAAGTTAAATTTTAAACTACAGATTAATGAAGTTATAAGTAAAATCAGTAAAAAGACTTATTTCTTTGGCCGAGTGAGTGACATTATGTGTTAGAGCTCATAAATAGATTTTTAATACAATAATGAAATCTAATTATCAATACTGTGCAACACTATTACTGTATGCAAACAAAGGGCAAATAAACAGGCTACAAATACTCTAAAACAAAGAGCAATGAGACTTATACTAGGTGCAAATAAATATACAAGAAGAAGTGATATATTAAGTAAACTTGGGTGTATGAACATTGAACAAATGATGAAATATTTCATTTTAATATTTATATATAAAATAAAGTGCAATAAGTTTCCAGGATACTTATCCCTTGCTATTCAAACGGGGAAGTACCTACTCAACAAGTTACCATCGAACATCAAGGAATCTGGCAATGCAAAGAAGTTCCAAAAAGAACTGTTTAAATACCTGAGAAGTATATACCTAAGAATAGAGAACTAAATTTCATACTATATAGGAGGGGGCAATAGTACGTCCGTTTCCAATAACTTGGTGTGTTTGATTGGTAAAAATTTGAAATTTTGGGGATCTGTTATGCTGCCAAATGAGCATGTTTTAAAAATATTTTCAGGTATACAGGGTGTTTCAAAAAAGTGTTACATGAAAGTTTACTTTTTTTAAATGGAATACCCTATATATTTTAATTTTATTTAAAACTCTTGGCTAACATCTAACATTTGTAGAAGTATCAAAGTAATCTGCTCAGCGGTTCTCAAGTTACAATTATTTTTGTCAAAAAATTTTGAATTTTATGTTGTAAATTAAAACGTCGCTGTGTCCAAACGATTCGAGATTTAGAAATAAAATTTGTTGTGTCAATTGGTTAAGGTCAGAAAATAAAACCTGTACCTTGTTTTTATTATCAGATATACAGACTGGTCAGTAGAAAAATATCAACTTTATCGACTTAAATGGCTTCAATATCAAATGGAAAAATATCAACTTAAATGGATCATCCTGTCATTTTTACAGCAAGTGCTGTAGAATTAATTTTTTTATCGATCCATATGTAATGTCCCTATAGCATCAAACATTATGTCACATCGTAAGTTTTAAACATCCGAACGATTTTCTAGAGCATCACAAATTTCAGCTTATCAGATCTAATATTTATTAATTTTTTAAATGAGATAGTATAAAAATTATAAGACTTACCATTCGATTGTTTGCTTTGTACATCTAATATGCTAACTTGTTTACGTCTAACATTACGTAATGGACTGTGGAAGACCGATGTCCCATCTAACTGCAACGAATTTCGGCAAATAGATTGACGCGGGCCCGCTTCGGACAATTTTCCGTTTTTACACTTAACGCAAGAACACGGAACGCCTGTAAATGTCAATATTATTTTATTAAAAACAATCAACTTTGATAAAAACAAATATTTATTTCAAATCAATGAATATTTACAAAACTAATTACTTAAAAGTAGGAGCGAAAAAGAACTGTTATATAAGAATTTTTGATGTAATATTATTCACATAATCCGGAAATTGATACAAAATGTTCAGTATAATACAATATAATTTTAGAGCACAAGTAATTAGAAATGCATTTACAGGAGCTTGCAAACTAATATGTAATTCGAGAAGTGCAAGTTATTAAATCATTTTAGAAACTCGGATATAAATAAAATAAATCCATTACCCAATTGACGTTGAATAACGTTAAAACCATATTTTCCAATAAACAAGTCTATTACCCACATTAATTGAAAGCACAAAAATTTTGCCAAACAAAATACTGAAATCTAAATGAATGTAATTGACTGTGTCAAAAAATATTTGTTCATATGCTACTGAAATCTTAATCTGAAATTTATAGAATATAGGTTCAAAATAGCATTAATGTGTATTAATTAAAGTATATATATATATTATTTTTATATTCATTAATTATTTACCTACTTTACTCTTTCTATCAATTTCTGCGAAAATTTTAATCTGCTAACTATATTTGTTTTGAATTAGAGCCAACAGATAGAAATTTTCGGAAAAATTGGTAGAAACTTTAAAATTCATTTAATAAGCCGTTTCTAATACTTGTGAATTAGAGCCAACACATTAAAAATGAAATGGAGTGAATTGATTTGATTCATTGTGAATGAATGAATTGATTTATTGTTGCTTAATTTTCTTTACAATAAAGTTGTTTTATAATAGAATCAACGTCTCGATCCCTGTATTTGAAACCTCTTCAGGACTTCATTGTAGTAACTTTAATACAAAATGTAAACTTATAGTTCTTTACTATCATTAATATGCATAGAAACTTATGGGAAAAATTACAAATTCCATTAAATTACAAATTCAGAAACAGAACGATATTATTGGAAATCTTAAAAACTCAATAAACAAAAAAAAAATTGAACGAAAGAATAAAACTAAATAATGCGTGTGTATCACCGCCCACCCCATCCCCCTCGTCCCTCCTAAGTTCTGATAACTGCTTGTATTCGCCGTGGTAAGCTCACTGTCAAATTTTAGATTACTTCGTGGGGAATATTATCTCACTGGAAAAGAACGACTTGTTCCAATTGCTGAAGATTACGAGGAGCCGGTAAATGTCGCCTAACTGATCTTTGTAGAGCATCCCAAACGTGCTCTATTAGATTTAAATTTGGGCTTCACGGTAACTAGTCCGTGACTTGAATACTGAGCACTTGTAAGTAATCGAAAACTTGTCTAGCAATGTGGTACCTCGCATTATCCTGCATGAACATGAAATTCCCTGTAAATGGTGCATAAGGCATTATATGGTCCGGAATAATGTTCTCTAGATAGTATTCATTGTCCTTTGTTCAACAAGGATTGACTGTGTAGACATCAAAGCTAATAGCTCCCCAGAACATTCTTGATTCACCACCAAAGAGCTCCCTTTAAGAGATTGTCCCTTTAAGATGATATCTTTCTCCAGTTCTTCGTCATACTCCTTCGAGAACATTTGGAGATTTTAAACATAATATAGTCTCGCCCGACAACAAAATTCGCTTCCAATCTTCAATGTCCAATCTACATGATTTCTGGAAAATCTCAAACGTTATACTCTCTGTGCTGTGGTTAATAATGGTCCAATTGCAAACCTCCTACTACTCAACCTTCTTAGAGTTCTGTGCTTGTTATTCGCCTATTTCTACAGTTGCAAAAACGATAATCTCTCGGACTTGTGAGTCGTGTTCTACATTGACCACGTCTTCTCGAGTCCAATACGATTTCCCCGAATCTTCTAACCATTCAACTGACTATCTCACGATTAACATCCAGCAAATTAGCTACATAACGCATTGTAAATCCTTCTAATAAAGTTGAAGCTCTTACACATAAATCATTAGTTAAATGATATGATCGAAGTTAAAAATTCTATAAGGGCACGAAAATTAACAAACTCGTAATTAAAACTTTAATGAAGCTTGAACTGTAATTTCAAGGACTCAAGAACAACCGTTTAATAACTTGTCATTGACATTAACTTTCGCCTGTTTTCACCAGAAATGTCAAAATTACTTTGTGGCGACAATCTAGTGACAAGGCTACTGAATTATGTTCACATAAAATCAAAACCTTTTAAAAATTCCGGAGATTTTATTAATTTTTCATAATCAAATTGGACGTGAACTTTATAACTATACAACACATTAACTTTAGACAGAAATTTGTGAAAGTATAAAGACAGTAAAATTTGTAAATATTTAATAGATTGAATGAGTCAAGCGTGAATTTGTGGTAATCCATGATGAGATATCGATTGGAAGTGTTTTTACTCCGTGATTTACCACCTAAAGCACAATTGCACGATTGTGAGAGATAGTTTCAACCCTTTCGGGTCATCTTCAGACATACAGATTATTAATACATATGGGGGTTCTATTATTGAGGTGTGTTAGGTGACCAAAATTGGGGCTTCGAGGGCTTGGATTTAGTGGTGTTAGGTACTAAAAGGGAAAGAGAGTCAATCGACCAGATAGACAGGAGCAACAACACGACAATGTTCAAGACAACTACGACAAAACAACAACAACAACAAGACAACTACGCGGGATTGAGGTTTCGAGGGATTGGAGTTGGTGGTGTCAGCGGCATTTCATTTCGCTTTCTGATGTAACATAGAAAGCATCGTTTCAACTATCTTAGGAAAAAATATATATTTTATATATAAAAATATCTGCCCTTAATCAAAATAAAGTTAGTCTTGTATTTGTTCCTGGTTATCGTTATCTGGTTGTCGTTGTTACAATTATCGATATGGTTGTAATTATAGTTGTCGTTGCCTCGTCATCATCATTGTCGTTTGTTGCTCCTGTCTAACGTTGACTCTCTCCCATTTAGTCGTTGACATCAATAAGTCCAATTCCCCGAAGCCCAAATCCATCGTAATCGTTGGCTCGTTGTGGTGTTGTTGCTCCCGTCGATTTGATTGTTGACTCTCTCTCGCTTAGCCGTTGACACACCAAGTCATAACCCCCCTAACCACAATCCCTCGAGTTGTCTTGTCGTTGTTGTTGTCGTAGTTGTCTTGATCGTTGTCGTGTTGTTGTTGTCGTAGTTGTCTTGATGTTGTCGTGTTCTTGCTACCGTCTATCTGGTCGTTGACTCTCTTCCCCTTTTAGTAGCTAACACGACTAAGTCCAATCTCTCGTATCCCCAATATGGTCATCCAGCACACCCCAATAACAGACGCCTCATGTATTGATAGTCTGTATGTCTGAAAATGGCCCGAAAGGGTTGAAAGTATAGTTACAATCTAGCAATTGAACTATACGTGGTAAATCACGAGGAAAAAACACTTCCAATCGATATCTTGTAAATATTTTTTTGTAAGTTTCTTTCGGGACAGGTATTCAATCCTTCTGTAATGTCGTTTTTATAAAATAAGAATTTCTGCAGTTAAATTTAACTATGTTTCAGAATATAATTATAAGACCTATTTATCACATCTCTTCATAGTAAAAAAATCCCTTTATTTTGGTGGTGTCTCAAGAAAAGGCGCAATGTAGATAGAAAACTGGATCAGATACAATAATTACGAGGATTGAAAAACACTACTATAGCTGAAAAAAGTCGTGTTAGAGAAAAGTAGAATATCTTAGCTCTTTGTAAAATAAATAGCGATCAAAAAACCAGCTGTTCTTCCATAATGCATCAACAAAGTTTAATATTATAAGTTTTAAATTTTAATAATTAAAGACCTACTCTAGGCTCTAATTGCTATTTACAATGTTCGCAATATTCACAATCACAAACTAACAAGATACATGAAAATGTCAAACGCACATATACATCTGGATGAACAGAAAATCGACATCAGCAACTGTAATGTAGGACCAAAAATAAGAACCAATTTGAAATTATTACTATATGCTACTATTACTAGTAGAAGAAATAATTATTACTAGAATAAATGTTTGCTAATTATTGAAATTATTACTAATAAAATTACTAGAAGAATCTCTCTGTCCTGAGTTGCAGTTTAAATAAAAAACTTTACAATTAGTGCAGAACCCAGAACCCAGAAAACCCAAAAACACCATGATAGGCATAAAATTATCGAATAAAACAGTAACGCCAGGATAAGGGGCAAACTAAACTAAGTAGTTGACGTTATCGAAATAATAGCCGGGCCAAAGTACAGATGGACTGAACATAGTATATAGAACCAATGAACTAAATGCAAATTAAAATGACAACCAAGGTAGGTCATACAAAATTCCAGATCAAACAACAAATAGATGGATAACAAAACAATAGGTGACCTCCTTTGGATCGGAAGCAAAAAAGAAAAAAAAAATAGGAATAAGACGGAATAAAATAGGAATCCAATAATCGAAGTAAATCCAAATCGTCATGTTTCGACCCAGATAGAAGCGAATCGCCGTTCAGGATTATAGTTATCAACTAAAATGTTTACCATTGTAATACTAGAACTTGACTGGATAAAAAACCTAAAATAATTCATAATTCAACAGACATACAACAGATGTATATAACGTACCTTCATTTATAGATCTAGTTTTTAAATAATATACATTTGAAAAAATTATATTATTAACTTAATAAAAAGTTACCTTTTTGTGTCGCGTGTTGCTTATTTTCAATAGCAGTAACAACCATTCGATGATTAATCAAAGATCGGCGCCAAGACTTTCCCGGTTTCAAATTGATTGCAGCGGTAGGCACTTTAAAACCTTTTATTCCGGCACCTTCATCAAACTCATCGTCGCCTTCATCATCAATTATTATAATCGGGCCCTTGACGTTTTTATTCGGAGATGATGATTGATGAACATTGCCCAACTCTTGAAAATTATTTCCACTTTTGTTTAAGAAAGATTTTAAGGATCTCTCTTTTTCTGATGGTTTAGTTGATAACTTCGATTTTAGATACTTCGATGGCAGATTTGCTTCATCATCATCAGAATCATTCAATTCTATCGGAGTATGAATAGTTTTATCTGGTGCAGATTTTTTCGGTTTTAATTTAATTAAATTTACTTCCCCACTCAACACTAGCGAAGTATCAACAGTTTTATGTAATGTAGATTTTTTCGGTTTTAATTTAACTAGACTTACTTCCTCACTCAACACTAGCGAAGTATCAACAGTTTTATGTAATGTAGATTTTTTCGGTTTTAATTTAATTAGATTTACTTCCTCATTCAACACTAGCGAAGTAACAACAGTTTTATCTAGTGTAGATTTTTTCGGTTTTAATTTAACTAGACTTACTTCCTCACTCAACACTAGCGAAGTATCAACAGTTTTATCTAATGTAGATTTTTTCGGTTTTAATTTAAGTAGATTTACTTTCTCATCATCAGAATCACTCAACACTATCGAACAATCAATAGTTTTGTTTATTGCAGATTTTTCTGCATTTTCTCTTCCAATTACCATTGGGTAATTAACAATAATTGGTTTCTTTTTCTGTGATGATTTTGCATGTGTTTCTGATCTATTTGGCCGTTCAATACTTGATGTCGATGAACTAGCTAAACCCACTTCAGACTGTACATTCTTATAACTTTTGTTTCTTAAGCTGCTTGTTCTTTTTGGAAGTTTTTGAATTATCTTAGATTTTGAATTAGGTGCATCCACATCTGTATCCTCATCACTAATAACAAGAGAGAATTCAGACTCGTCGCTCTTATAACTCTTGTTTCTTATGCTCCTTCTTCCTTGTGAGTGTTTTTCAAATAAATTGGTTCTTGAATGAGATGCATCCTCATACTTATCCTCATCACTCAACGAACTAACGCAACTAAACTTCTTTAATTCACTACTATCAAACAATAACGAAGAGCAAGTTGTATTTTCTTTTGGTGACACTATTCCGATGTCTAAGTTCGCGTTTAGTTCATTTTTATATGAAAATTCATCGTAATCTCCTGTAACGTGTAAAACATCACTCGTTTTATTAAATAATGATTTTGATGAACTCTTTCTTGATTGTATTATTACATTTTTTGGTTTAGGTGTATCCATAGTTTTTTCAACATCAATTAGTATAATAGGTTCATCAACCTTTGTGTTTTGTGATAGATCGACAAGACTGTTTCTTCTTAAATTCCGTTTCATTTTATCTCTATCTGTAAGTCCCAATAAAGTCGTACGGGTGCTACATCTGTTCTGAACGTTCTTCTTTTTTGGTTCTAATGCAATTGATTTTTGTTTGCTTATATCCTGATGTTTAGCATCGGCAGACAATTCAAAGGACTTGAAATTGTTCATAAATAACTTTTTGACGTTATTTTTCACTGATTTCTGTTCTGTTAACTTCGACGTATTCGTACTTGAAGATGCTTTTGGTGTCGATGTATACTTTCGAAATTTCTTGTTTTCTTTTGATTCAGATGAAGCTGACGACTCTCTTCTATTCTTATAAGACATATTTTTATTCGACTCTTCCTTTCGATGAGTGAGTAAAGTCGTAGATGGTTTATCTTTCAGCGATGCAGTTCTCTTATTTAAATCAGGTATTTCAATTGACCCATCAAAATCTTTCCTATTCAACGAATTCATACTATTGGTGGGATCAATGTTCAATTTCAATGAAGCTCCATCACTTGTAAGTTTACCTCGTCTATATGTGATTCCGTCTTGCTTGAAGTTAAAACGATCTCGCAGATTATAATTCATAGATTTTTCGTGTAATGAGCTACTACGCCTTCTTAGAGTTCTCATATCTTCTTTAATTAACTTTTTTGGTATGAATGACTTATCAATATCAAAAATATCCGGTACAACAGATTTTGCTCTCATAGTTTTAAAAGAGTTGTCGTTGCTGGCTTTAGTGATATCATGTAATGATTGCGAAGAGTAAAGATTTTGCGTTTTTTTTTGTTTTTGTTCTTTTAAATTCGACGTACTTGTAGTTCTTCTTGAAAACAGTTTTGGTGTCGATGTATACTTTCGCAATTTCTTGTTTTCTTTTGATTCACTTGAAGAAACTGATGAGTCCCTTCTGTTCTTAGAAGAAATTTTTTTATTCGATTTTTTCATGTAAAGGGTGATTAGACTCGTAGATGATTGAACTTTCAGCGAATGCGAACTCTTGTTTGCATCAGGCATATGAATTGACCCATCAAGGTCTTGTTTGAAATAGTGACGATCTCGCAAATTATAAGGCTTAAATTTTTCGTGTAATGATGTGCAGCGTCTTCTTAAAATTCTAGAATTTTCTTTAAGTGAATTTATTTGTATGAACGACATTGCACTCTCTGTAATATCTGATACTACAGACTTAGCCCTCAAACTTCTAAAAGACTTCTCGTTGTTGGTTTCAGTGATGTCATTTAACATTTGCGATAAATGTGGATTTTTCGAACTTTTTGGCTTCGAAGATCTGCCGCCACGAGTTTTTGTTATCATATCATAGAAGAAAGACGAATCTTTTTCTATATGCGTGTGGCTTCTCAATGCATAAGCATGTGATTTAGAAATGTCAAATGTGGTATTTAAACGACTATTTGTATCACCAAATATTTTGCGTTCTAATGTAAAATTCCGACGATGCTCGAGTGGCGAATATAATTCACTAGAATCACAAATTTTAGTTCTTGTCAGTGGCTGATCATTGCTTAATTTGATTTGTTTACTATTTGATTCTATTAGTTTACATCTAGTGACATCGCTGATTTTAAACGACTCTTTAACATCAATAAAGAATTTCTCATTTGGCTTACTTCCATTTAAACCTTTTTGAAATTGATCAAAATCTACTTCATTACTAATTTCACCAAGTTCAGAAATCCGTTCCCTATTTGCTTCACTTTCAATTGCTCTTCCAATTTGAGAAACATCATATTTTTGTACAAAGTTTTCAAACTTATCCAGTGGCACATCGATTGTACGTAATGCATTTGCACTGTGCGTATTACTAGGTGAAACTAGGTCTTGTCCTTCATTAATTATATTGCTAGTTGAATTTAATACCATACGTTCAAATCGCTGTTTACTGCTGTTTTGAATATCTTTATTGAGCTGATGAATTATATAATACAAAGGCTCCTTTTCTCTAACATTATCAGGTTGAAAACCCATACATTCTAAATCCAATGGTTCCACAACGACCTTTGCTTCCAAATTCAATTTGGAATCTCTTATCAGACATTTGCATTTATAATTGTGCTTAAGACATTTCAAATTATTACCTTTCGTAATACAAGTTAATTTATTTAAGTTTGATTGCTCCTCAAAATTAGGAGGTCGGTAACTCCATTGGTTAATCTCCTGGTAGGATTTTTCCAGGAGAATATCATCTCTCGTAAAAATTTTCACAGAATTATCACTATTAAGACGTTTAGATATTACTGGTACAATAGGTGTGCTAGATATGAACTTAGTATTTTTATGATGAGAGTTAATATGACAACATTTGTCCGTAAAATCCACTGAATATTCAGCTTCGTGACTACCTTCAAATTTATTCGAATCATTTTTCGAAACTGGCAGTATTGCCTTTGATGCATTATGGTTGGGTTCTTCATTCCCTCCATTTTTTCCTATTAATTTTACATCTATTGTATCACCAGAACGTTTATTACTAACGTCAGCCTTTGATATTTCTGTAACTGACAGATGCTTATTAGCGCTATTAGCCAAAACGGAGACATTACAATTGCTAGAATCGGCTCTCGTTTCATCAGTCTTTAATAAACATTTATACAAATTTCCTCGTTTACGCCGATTGTATTTACTCCTAATTTGTGGTGAATTTAGAGCACATTTCACTTTAATAAAAGGAGTAATACTAATCTCTGCAGAACTAATCGAAGAATTATTAAATTTAATGTTAGGTACTAAATTCACTTCATTATAATTCGTCAATTTCTGAACTTTATCGAAAGTATCATCTATTGCTTTGTTAACAATTGGAATAAAACTTGAATCATTTAAATCTGTTGGTTGATTTGCTTTTCCTGAGCCTATTACATTTTTTATTTTCTTTGTACTTACCATCTGTTTATTTGACTTTTTCCGTTTAAGAATATTCTTAGCAAACAACGAGTCCAATGTAAGAGATGCATTTGAAAGCTTGTTTTTATCTTTTGTGTGAGTTCGCATACCTTCTGATTAATGTATTCAATATATTGGTGATGTACCAGAAAAATGCTCATCAATTTTGAAAAATATTTTTGTAACTGTTTACACGTCCGGAGCTCTAGAGGTTAGTTTTTTAAATATATTTGGATATATGTTCGTTTGCTTTAATTGTAACCAGAGTTGCCACTAGTTCTCTATTTATTGTAAACAATTTCTTAAATAAGTTGAAATTACAGAATGATAGGGAATTCGAAATATGACAAGTTTGAGAAGCATTAAAATGGAGGAAAACAGTTATTCTAACATTACGAACGTAAATCTGGAAGATTTTTATTTACATGAATTTTTTTTTTTTTAAGTTTAAATAACCCTAAGAACCCTATCGGGTTACATAGTACAAATGTAAAGAAAGGGCTTATGTAATGTACTTAAAAACAAATAAACATACGAATAAAAACAAATAAAATATAAGAATAAAGGCAATTATATGAATTTAAATGAATAAACTACAACGATATATAAGTAATTAAGCCTAAAATTAACTGAAAACAGACCAATGTTATAGTTCTTACTATACAAATTCATTTATTCGATTTTGTTTGATGTGTTTGAATGGTGTTTTTTTGAATTGCTTTAGAGTTGAAGCTATTCAGATATTAATATTTAATATTATGGATCACTTTAAAAACAATTACAATATAATTATAACTTCCGTAATAATTTTAACTATGAGAACATTTATTTATAGTCAATATTTGCTTGTTATAATCTTATATCATGTGGTGGAGCAAAGAATGAGAGGGTGTAAAAGCAGAAGTAATTGAGTACACATTAATGTAACTTCTAAATTCTTTGATTTATTCAGTTGGTGTTGCGCGATTCTCAACAACACCAACTCAACCGTTAAAAACGCAGTGTTTGAATAAAATGAGGAAGGTAATCCAATTTAACACTGTTACGACGACAAAAAAATTAATAGTTCTAACAGAGCCCAACTGTATGCATTTGACAGATCTGACACTTGTCATAAGGTTTTTTGTATTTACCCAAGTTATCTGAATAAAGTTATCTCAAAAAAATCATGTTTTCCAATATTTTTGGATGCTTTATACACACCAATGATTTAAAATGAACGTTGAAATAGAAGAAAATATTCGCAAAAATGTACTTTGGCCACAACTTCCTTCACATCTTAAGCAGGTCAGAGAAACAAATCTTATTTTGAATATGAATATTAAAGTATATTTTATTGTTTCAGATGTTGGGTAATTCGCCAAAAAACTACGATAAAATTATTATTACATTTAGCATTAAGAATCAATTGCGATATCGTGGAAATTTAGGTTCGTTTTTATATTTATGATACTAAATAATTTTTAACATTGCTCTTTCATTTGTAGTGAAAAATGTTTTAAAAAATGAGAAACGTTACTATGAACGAATTGTTGCTTACAGTTGTGAACGTTTGATGTTATATCCCTACCATTTAGCTGATATGATAGTAAAAGGCTTAAGAGTAACTCCATTTAATTATTACATATCTGTCGTGGAACGTTTAATGCAAAATGAAAAGAGTTATGATACATTACCTAACTTTACAGCAGCCGATTGTATGTAATATAATAGTACTTTTATTTATTTTACTTGATGCTATTTGTTATAGGTTTGAGATTATTGGAAATAGGAAGGAATGAATATATTGAACTAATGAATAAGTCCAGATCGAATAAGAGCAGGTTGTTTGGTAGGAAAAATGTAAAAGAATTTTTACCTGCCGTTCCTTGTGATATTCATATTGATCCTTGGTGGAGAGTAGAAGTTGGTTTCGTGCTTGAAGATGACATACGGGTATAGATCTCTAACATACATAAAATGCAGTTAGATTGTGATCCCAAGGCGCCCACCATTCTTCGTCTTATCTACGTATTTAACACATTCTTTCACTATTTTTCTAGCAAAACCGCTTCAATTTTCACTCCACCAATACATATATATATTTTTGATACTATGACTTCCTAAGACCAGGTACTCCGGCAATGAACTTTCCTCCTTTTTTAATACATTAAATTTCTTATTGTATCTATTTCCACTGTTCTTTATGGTCCTTTCCTAAGGTTTCAAATTTTTCATTTTTTTTTTATTTCTTTTGTAACCCCACATCCAGGTTTCAATTTTTTATACTAAAGTAGTATAGATCCTTTTAAAGTAACCGTTTAAAAACTTTTTTTCATATTACTAGATCATACCTTTTCGTCCACCCAAATTTTCTTTAACTTATAAGTTTGAAAGTTTTTTTAACTTTGGATCCAAGAATTATATATTTCCGTTTCTGTAGTACAATTTCATTCGGAGTCAGGTTATCCAGGAAAATTATGCAACAAATGCCCAAAGAACAAAACAAAATGTTAACATATAATAATTATTTTAAGAGTAATGCGGAAAGTATTAAAGTAAAAGAAGATTATAATCACAATGCCCGGCCGTCTATATCTACAACAATTAAAGTACAAAACTTTTAAAAATTAGATGAATTAAATGAGGATTCAGTTTAGAACAAGTTTTTAAACCAGAAATTTCCACTTACTATTTATGCTTGTCCTCTATCTATGAGAATAATATTTTAATGATTTTGATCATTAAAATATGACACAGACCGCTTAAGTGTTACCAAGTAGGTATCAAGTATCGAATAAAGTTCTCACCAACAAATATTCAATCGTTCAAGATCTTGAGTGAAATAAAATATAATCGACAGCTTATGTTACCATTTTTCCAATTATAAGACATGTATCAATGGGATTTCTTTTTAACAAACCAGTATTGTTTTGTGAAATTATTCCTAAGCCTCACCCATCTACTTTCTAAGTAATATTAAAACCTTGATACATATTTTATGTTTACCAAAACTAAACAATATTTTACCGTTTCATATAGTTGGTTAATCATGAAGAACTTGTTGTAATAGACAGACTAATTGATTACGGTTCATTAACGGCTGGTGAACTCGATTATTACGTTGTGCTTAGTTTATACAAGTAAGTTTATTATTATTTCTAATATATTGTAAAATGTATAATTAATATATAATTTTTAGGAAGGGGCTTATATATTTAGATGTACCAATTACAGCTGTCGATAAAGTGCAAGTGCCGCCACTTCAAGGTTTCGTTATGAATAGAGTGCTCGGAGATTACTTTGAAACATTACTTTATAAAATCTTTGTTTCTATTGATGAGCATACGACAGTTGAAGAGGTAATATTAATATTTATTTTTTAACAAATATGTAAATAATATTAGTAACTGTAATACTTATTTTTTTTTTCCGTCGCGTGTCCATATAGTAACTGAACTCGACGATCTTTTTTTGTTGGCTTTTCATTGTATTTTCTTTCAAGTACACTTACAATCATGATATGGTCTGCCCATGAACTTAGCGTCCAACGATATGACCAGATTTCAAATACTTGATTGATTTTGTTTACAGGAATTAGTCAGGGTCTGTAATCTGTGCTGTTCAGAAGCATCATCTACCTCATCTAATCGTACTTTTTTTACGTTTGTGTCGTTTGAGTAATTTTGACATTTTGTTGCAAAATGTCTTCGCCCTTTCATTTTGCGTTTCATCCCAAGTGAATTTTTGAATTGGTCGGTATCTATAAGTATTTGTAGATTGAGATTTTCTGCTAATATTACAATATCATCGGCGACACTGATATTGTTATTGGAATGCCTGTTTCAGTCATGTTTTCTGTAACAAGAATTTCTGCAGTATAGACATTAAACATGAGTGGTCATCACTTGGCACCTTGCCTTACTACACATTGTATTTCTATGACTTCTGATAAATCGAATTTGCATTTTATATTGGTTTTCTGGTTCCAATACACGTCTTTATTATTCGCAAGTTCTTTATCATTTATACCTAACTTTCAGTATCTACTATAAACGATTTATTTAATAAACTGTGGCAAGTTATCGTGTAAGAATACTGAAACAAGTAGTTTTCCACAAAACCTCAGATACTACTGGTATTTTATAAATCGTTTAAATATGTTGACATCCAATATTTTCAGTAATTTATCGAATTCAGCATTTGTTCTATCTCTAATTAAGAATATTAGTTTTTGGACTTCATTATAAATTATAAGGTTCCCCGTGGTAACCTCTGATGTTAGACAGTTTTATTTATTGTCTCTAGATAGCTCCTTGGTGTAGTTTTGCAATCGTCCAATCACTTCTTCTGCTTCTGGTTTTAACTTACCTTGGTTGTTATCCAAATTACTAGTTGTAAGGTTAATAATGTTCTGTAGCCTTTTAAATTTTTTAGGTCGATAGATAGTTATGGCGCTTGTGTAATATTTATAGTGTGGTATTCTTCCCTCAGGAGAATATTCGAAGAAGGAACATTAGGGTTTAAAATAATTAGTTTAGACGAGCATTACTATTATGAATTAAATAACACTTAAGTTAACGTTTGTTTACTGTTCGTACATAATTATAAAAGAAACTAATATTTTTAAACCCTAATGTTCCTTCTTCGAATATTCTCCTGAGGGAAGAATACCACACTAGTTTTTTACCGTATAATTAAATAAATTATATATTTTTGTATCATATTGTACGCTTCTCTAAATTATTTTTTGTTTGTTCTTAATTTTTTGTTGATTTTTTTGTAGATTTTTTTTTGTTAATTCGTATTATATATGTACTATGTTTAAATGGTTTCCTGTGTTTCTTTTTTCTTTTTATCCTATATATTATTCTTAATAAAATTTGATATTCTTTTTTCTAAATAACGCTAAGATGCTTTATCATAGTTAGCAGGAGTTCTACAAGTTGATACCGAATTAGTGAAGCACGCAGTTTCGTTATATTGCCGTTTGAAATTTGCTAGAAAGCTTGATACCGAAACTAAACAGGGTCTTGCTAAGAGACATCCGTCCTGGATAGACCATCCTTTACCAGAAAATAGGTAAAAATAAATAATAATAATAAACGTCTTTATTCCGAAACAGTAAAGGAAAGTACAAAAGTGAGTAATTAGCATAATTAAAT
>WYDF02265761.1:0-18668 GCA_009867245.2 Adranes taylori
AGGCAGACAAGGATGGAGAACCACCATAAAAGCCATTGAGACATGATGTCACCATACTCTCACGAGAGTCAACGGACTAAAGAAGAAGAAGATTATATAAATCCTCTTATGATAAGTTTAAATAAAGGGTTTTGATCTAATTAAAGCAAATATACCAATCCTCGTCATATGGCTATTTTATTTTATATGGCCTTTATGTTACTATTTGTTACCGCAATGTTACTGCGAAATTAAGAAAGGGCACCTCTAAAAAGAGGTAGAAAGCGATTAGACCCAAGTTTGGGTTAAATAAAGTACAGGATGAAAGAGGCAAAATAAACGGACATAAGTCGTATTCTCTTCATGTTTGCTACAAACAATACAGGATGTGTGAGAATGGAAACATTTCTGTATCATTATGAATCTCGCTTGACCTTATTCGTTTTAAGACTAAAAATAAAATGTAGATGATGCAAAATGTTTAGATATCTGAAAGAACTTGACAAGTGCAATTTTCTTATTGAAGAATCATGTGGGAGGGCGAGGGGCACAAACTTTTTATTTCTTAAATATATTATAACAACATTCACATCACAATTAAGAGCCCTCCTGGCTTTATTCATTAATTAAAGTACCAATTTTATTATATCTTAAAAACACACACGTTTACCATACTTAATGTACAAATCACTTATCTCAAAAAATCATTTTTTTTTTAGTAAAAAATTTCACCGCGTATTCTTTCTACCTACTTTTTTTTTAAATAAGCTATCTTAGAAAAACTTGTATCCTGCAAATTCAGTGTTTTTATGTCCTATAAATTCTTAATAATAATTCTTCGTTTTTAAAACTACTTATGTACTTACTTCGCTTAACACTATATTTATTTAATTATAAAACCTTAATTTTTCAATATTATTCTAGTAACGCAGACATAGGGATGTTCAATTTGTTTTTTTCAATAAGTTTTCACTTAACCAGGAGAGCGTGCAACAGGATTTTAATTTTATGTGTTTATTTAATTCTTTACATATTAACTATTTCTATAGTAACTAATTATTATAATTTATACAAATAGCGCAATAATTTGCACAACTTTAATCTAAAATAATTCCTTGTTTTGGGACAAATATACACAGGTAACATCCTAAAATATGGATCACGGTACAAAGCTGCTTAGTAATTATAGTACATGATTTTTTTTAGCTTATATCCAAATATAAAAAAATGGAATATTCCCTCGAATGATCCCATTTAGCCATTTTATTAAAAGCTTTACCCACGTTTAATATAATTTCAAAATAAAAGCCCATTTGTTTGAATATTAATGTTTTTGTCAAATTATTAGCTATGGAATTTTTTAGAAAGCTATACAAATATATAACATTTTTAAGTATTTTCCAATAAAGAAATTTCATTTTATGAAAATTATTTTGCGACCTTTTATAGTTTATTAGAATCTGGGTTTGCTGCCTTTACAATAGGCCAGGAAGTTATTATTTTGGTATCCTCATGTACCAGTATCACTTCGGAAGCTTATATACCTGGAAATCCCCTGATCGTTATCACAGGAACCAAATCGATTTCATATGAATTAAATCGAGATAGAGGAATATGTAAAAACATTTCCTAGTAGGGACGATCATGGAACCGTGATATTCTATGCCATGTATTCTGAGAAAATAAGATGTACCATTATATTCTGTAAATTAAATGAAAACTAATGAATACTGCTCTTATGAAACCAAGATTTTGAAAATTATTTCCTTGACAGATGATAATTAATGGTGATTGCTTTGGATCACAATCTAAATGTGGCCGGAAGCATTCACCATTATAGTAATACAGTATGACAATGACGAATGCTAATATAGAAGATAAAATTTTATTGGTCGGTTCCCAGAGCGTGTTCGTAAACCATGCTTGCTATAGCATAGAAAACTTCCAGAAGCAATCCCATTGATTATTAATTCTTGCGTCGGATTCAACGCATACAGAACCTACTAAACCATAGAACATATTACGGGGGTTTCCATTATTTAAAAAAATAAATGCTTACTTTTCTTTATTCAGCTTTTGGTGAAGTTATCTATTTTTAGTGCCTTTACCATCAGAAGCTATGTCATTTTGGTTGTATGCTCACTAATTGTCCAATATGCACGAACTGTTTTATTAGTTTCTAGACCAAAAACAAATGTTTCCATTTTAATATCAAATTGAGGATATAGCTTTGTTGAAAGAATTGAGATCTAGGCATCTATTTCGAGTCGCATTTAAATTTGGCTTTTCACTATCTATATAGCATGAAAATGTCTATAATAATGCTTCTTAAATAGTTTTAAGAAGCGTTATTTTTAAGAAGCGATGAAGGTTAGTAATCGCAGAAAATATCACAAAACTCCATGATGAATGACTTAGAAAGGCCGAACTTAAAAAACGGAAAATGAGATCATAAGATACAGGGACCTCATCATCATTAGTGTATCGGACACATTGTCACAATCTTTCAATTTAGCTAAAATTCGCGACAGAAGAGTATGCTACATAAATGCACCTACTCGGACTCGCTTTATTCATGTAACTGCTGTGGTTCGATCGCTGGATTAAACAGACACTACATACCATTTTGCTCGTTCACACGATGGCATATCATGACACTAGCTGTCGTGGCAGCAATTGTCGTGAATTCCGTCATCGTTTGAACAATGTTAACTCTCAAGACAGTACTACCGTACTGTAGTCATACTATCACGTTGATCGTGATAGTGTGACAGTGCTGCCGTTATTATGACAGCAACTGTCACAGTGTAAACGCGTAACTGCCACAACTGTTGACAATTCGCTATCATTTCTGTTATAACTTATCAGAGTGGCAGTATTTTTGTTGTTTGTTATTTTCTGCAAAATTACTAAAATTGAAGAAAGAAGATATTGTTTGTTTATTTTCTGTTGCAAAAGTCTTCAATAATGTCTGAAAAGTGCAATACGTATGAATTGTTAGACGAATACGGGAGATATTCTTGTTTGCGGCATAAATTTTATCTGGATTTTAAAAATCGTTCAAATCGGGATGCCGTCGAAGAGGCGCTCCGTCAGGTGACTGGTCTTGAATCAATTAAATTGGTAAAGCAGAAAATAAGAAGCATTACCCGTACACACAATCAGGAAAGACTTAAAGTGAGAGATCCATGGGAACTGGAAGTGGACCTGATGGGACCTACAAACCAAAGCTTGCTTGCTACGAGCTAGCTGACGGCTTTCTGATGTAAAATGAGGTTCAAAATGACTCACAGCTTCCTGCATTTTGGATACAGCGTACTACGAGAGGAGTCAGGACTTTTTGTTTGTACAGGTACTGACACTATGTCATGGAAGTGAACTGTCATGGCAGGTTACTGCTATCGTGTGAACGAGACTTTAGAATCGGACGCTAGCTGCTAACGTACGTTCAGCTTGACATAGGTTTTATTATTTACGATGAAAATATACCATACTTCAAGGTTGCGTATAAAATAAACTACACATGGAGGCTACATTACAGGCAATCCATAATTTATGTATTAACTTTGTTGCTGATATAAACTTATATTTTGAAATTACATGGATGAGCAGAAAATATTTGTAGACCATTAGTATAGTTAATGCACTAATAACATGTTTACTAAATTTTTCATGTTTATTATAAAATTATTATTTACTATTCAACATATGACTGGTTGAATTGGAAATACGGAGAGGAGGCTGAGTCTTCCCTGCCTCCTTTGACGAGCCGCCACTGGTTTAGAGATCTATAATTTCTAAAAAGTAAAATGAGTTGAAAGATTCCTAGTATAAGAAGTTACAAAATAAAATCAAAATCATCGAAGTTACTTCGGAAAACACTTAAAAATATCACACATAATCCCTAAATGTTGTAGTTATAATTTAAATTGTGATCCAACTGTTTCAATGTGTCCTAAAAACTTTAAACATTTTAAAATCATATTGAGAATTCTGATAATAAGAGTGCGTTATAGCTTACGTTGCGTGCGTTGTTTTTTCTATCTTGATATCTGGTATTGTCTCATAATAGATGGCGCCATCTAAATTATTTTGAGCCATCTAATTACCACAATACGCCACTTTGTAGCGTAAAGATTTAGAGTCAAACAAAAGCATTAGACTTACATAATAATAATAATAATAATTAGAAAAAAAAACAATAAACAATACGAAATAAGCAAAAATTAGAAACAATTACGAATCAACGAATAAAATATAAACTTAATCTATAAAAAATATAACTTTAAACTTAAATCTTATAGAAAAATTAAAATTATATAAACACAACTTCATTTTATAATCATATACTAAATCATTGTTTTCATCAACAAAAAATATACTTAAAAATATAAAATGTAAACCCTGAATGTTTGTGTTAAAAATATATTATTGGAGATTTAATAGCCATTTTAAGGCAAGAAAAATAGTTACATAATAGAAGAATCTCTGTTAGATACAGAGCATGGCAATGGTACGTACGTCTCCCATCCTGAAAAATATGTTGAGAAGATGTGCATTTGTATAACAGCCCAAAATATTTCAAAGGAGATGCTCGTACTATTGCCGCATCCTGTATGTAAATTATTTTGGCAGATTATTTTATTCATATATTAAGTATAAACCTCAGATATTTTTTTCCCCATTGATGTGTAGAAAAAAAATGCTTAAAACTAATTCCTGATGTAGATACTGAATACTGAGGTAGTTATACGTTTCTTTGAATTGAGAAACATAATTTTAATTCACTCCAAGATAGGAAAAATGAGGTAGTTTAATTCTTATAGATATATAAATATTTTTTACATAAATTTATTTATTCCATTTTAAAGCGAATTAAAATTTTGTTAATTTTCTTTTGACTAGTACAAAACTACAATATCCTATTTGGTATATATTGAGGTAGATATAGATTAATATATATATGAAAGCATCGTCTTAATATTAAAATAATAAAGTACTGTGATGAAGTTTTGAATGCATTATTCAATAAATATAAGAAAAACGTCGTTTTACATTCAGGGCTATAATCAATCAATAGAAAAACTTATATTGATATAAATTTATTATTCTAAATGTTTCTCATTTCGATAATTCGTTCAACCATATATTAGTAAGAGTTTACACAGTTATATGTCTCCAACAAGAATTTATATCGTACTTAAATCAATAAAATCAGTTTTATTTCTAAATAATTAAAGTTTTCGTTGAATTTAAATTTTTAAAATATATTTAGGATTTTTTATGTAATTCTATTGTTTTATTAAAATATTTTTTTTACCAGCTGTATGATTTGAAATAATCCGAATTCTGTACTGAATTGTATTGGAGTGGAGGTAACAAAATTATTTAAGGTTCCGAAAATTTTTCGTATTATATTATTTGTTCCAGGATAAAATTGTTTCCGAAGGGTCAATTTTTTTTAACATTATGTAAATGATGTGATCTACACGTCCACTTACATAAAAGGCAAGAATGTTTTTGTATATCCTGACTGCACCTACCATACATATCATTTTGAGGCCCACACAAAGACGCCAATTGTGGTTTTCGAGTTATATTGGGCAATAGTTCCAATAATTTTATAAGTCTGTTTCATATGAATCGAATATGCAATAGGCACAGAAGCATATTGATTTGAGTTATGTAAAAGAACCCCTTTTAAACTTTGTTCCCAAGAATCAATAAAAAATCTATATCCAAAATTATGATAGTGGATTGTAAAGTGCGGCACCCAGATATTTCGTAGCAGTAGGAATGGAATATCAGTACAACAATATTTTTTTTGAGAAAGATAAAAAACAAAAGTTGAGTTACATCATTTGAAAGACTCATCAAATCGTTTAATCATGATTTAGCTGATTCGTACTTCACTCGAAACCTTCTATAAATCCTTAATGAGGAAAGCTAAACTCGAAAGATGATGAACTGAGAGATTTTAGACTGAAAATGGACTGCTGTATAGAAACTGTCGGGCCGATGTTGAACAGAATATGCGACTGAGATCAGAGTTTGATAAGATGTTTTTGTTGGTATTTTTATTGACCACTGTACTAATGGTTATTCACCCATGTTGTAATTGTTGAAATATATTTCGTTGTTGTTTTGACAGCATAAATTCTCGCAAATATAATAAAATACAGTTGTATTGTTTTAATACTTTCTCAAAGATAAGTTAAAGAAACTATTCAAATACAAAATAATAACAGTTTAGTAATGACCCAATCAAAATCCTACCGAGAAAAAGTTAATCAATCTATCAGCTATGGAAATAAATAATATTTAAATGGCACTGTTTTGCTTTTGGAACACATTTCATTGTATTTTGTAATAGAATAATAAACTAAACAATTTTCGGCATTAGATTAATATCGTAGAACAACATTTTGAGTTTAACTTTGGCTCGCGCCGTTTTTCGTAAGTCAAACAGTTTAAAAACTTATGAAAAATAGCTCGAGTCAAAGCCAAATCGAAAAGTCCTTTTGAAAATACTATATCAATCAATTTAACAATTTTCCAATCTGGAAAAATTGTTTTCTAATTTCATGAAAAAATATAAAAATAAAATGTTGTCAAAAACAAAATCAGTGCGATTTCAATATGCCTAAAAGAAACAGTTCAAAGGAATGGATGATCGTTATCCCGAAACACGTGAACTAATTAATTGGTTAAAGTTTTATTTTATATCCAAGGAATACTTCGATTAATTTTTTCATTCAAATCGACCCCAACGCTAGGACGATTCAATTTAATTTCATAAACACTTTAATTTTACGGCCTAGTTAGAAATTTAAAAAACTTATTTTTGGGTTCTCAAGTTTTCTATATGTACAACATTTGGAGAATATTTTCTGAAAACTTGATGTTAATCCGATTGATACTGACGGAGTTATAGGCGTTCAAATATGCTCCGCTCGACCGTTACGAACAGGTATAATGAGACAATTATGCGGGGCTAAAGCCGCACCTGTTTTTGTGAGTCATTTAGTGATTGGAGTGCATAGGATGCGTGCAGAAAAGAATGGGACATAGATTGCTTGAGTGCAAAACGAAAACCAATGGGCTCGGAGGAAAAGATAAACATCCGGAACAGACAAAGGTCTTATAACCTCTTAAAAACAGGATTACAAGGGGGCCAATACAACGATATTCAAAAAAAGTAAATTACAAGGCTCTACCTGAAGATGTTTTGAATGGTATTAAACAAATGTGTCAGGACCTTAGCAGACAGGAATTATTAGAAAGATACGTTGGTGGTTTTAATGAAAATATCAATGATTGTTATAATCAACTCAGATGGAAGTCCAAAAATTATACCAAGCGGACTAAAAATGGACTCGTTGCAGACAGCTGTAACTGCGTCTTCAACTAAGCTTCCGAGGCTTTAATACAAATGTTTGAGACTATGGGTTATATAAGTGGTCTAAACGCCCTCTAAATACTAAAATCTTATGTAAGTCACACTGAGCTAAATATGTTATTATGAATACAGATGAATAATATTTGTGCTTTGTTGGACTTGCGGTAGAGAAATAACAAATAATGACATGGGACAAATAATGACATGGGCTATCGACGAAATGAATAAAGCAGTGTCGCTTGGTTATAAAATATTGGAAATATATGGAATCAAATTTCGCGCCAAAAATCCAAGACCGGAATTGCCCTGTCATCCGACATCTTGGATTTTCAAATGACATGTCAAACGCGCAAACTATTTATGATAGACGCCAAAACTAGCGATATCACATAACCGTTACTTTTTAGAGCGATTTTGGAGCAGGTCTCGAAGGGTGGAAGGCTATATGTTAGGGAACTGTAGACAACTAATATTGTCTAACGGTACAATGGGAAAAATACACCTTTTTTTAACATAATGTTATAGCATAATTGAAAATCCAAGATTGGCAGTCCGCATTGCGGCGGCCGACCGCCGGGCACGACAGACCATGTGGGAAGAAAGAATGCTTCGAGTGGAATATTTTCACCAAGTGGAATATTTTGGAGCCTACAACATTTTAGAAAAATATAGAATATGGACCTGGGATAGATGACTGATGTAATTTTGCAAACGAACATTTTACTGAAGTGTACCTTGGAACTTTAAACGCATTTTCAAAATAGGTGACCAAAGTATCTCGAAAACTACTGGATAATATTATTTCCAACTATGCACATTGATTTATAGATATAATAAGGTAGTGATTGAACGAAAGAATTTTTTTCGATGTAGTTTTTTTCTTAAGGAAAAACGATCAATATTTTCATTGAAACTTTGAACGTCGTTCGTTCACTTATTACATATTTTAATATATTAAAACTTTTTGCATTTCTGATCTCAGATGATCCAGATCCAAGCAGCAGTGGTCACCGCAAAGCAAGTTTTTGAAAAGGGCCTTCAGGAGGATGGCTGTAATTTTAAATTTTTAATATTTTTGAATTAAAAAATTATGTAATATTTATAAAAAATATATTCCATCACACAGGCCTATCCAAGTATCACCTATTTTTCGGTTTCCTGACTGAAGATGACCCATTCAACAAATTTCATAACAGATTTAAGGCTATGGGTTATTTTCCTTTCCTCCTTGTGAACAATGAACGGATCAGCTTACAAACTAACACGCTCTCTCATGGATGTGTGTTTGAACTTGGGACAACCCTAGCTATAATTTGTTTCAAATTGTGCAATTACATATTTTGAAAATAAAAATTAAGTGAATTTTTTTTATCTGATATGAATGATATCGCAAAAATATCCATGTATTCATAATCAGTGCCAACAAGTTAGAAAATTTAGTACATTTAATTAAAATTTTTAAATATCAGCTGCTAAATTCACATCTATTTCAACGATATAAATGATAAATGCTTGATTCTAGTAACAGAGACGAATCTATACTTCAATTGAACAATTTTAGTCAAACTTTAATAGATTAATAGTATTGGTTTCATAAAAAATAATCTCATTTTTTAGGATGGATAACTTTTTTGAAAAATATGAGAGATCTAATATCATTAGCGTATTCATTACAAAATTCCTGTCTTTTCTTTCTTATTCTGATTTGAAAATATGTTTTATTTCACGTTATAATACTGATTTTATTGTAAAAAAAACGATATAAATTATTCTCTCTAGTACATTTCGATGTTCTCTGGGCTATGCTCAACGCTATTTAAGCAAACTTATTGTGAATCAATCAACTGTTATACGTATGCTCAAAGATAGTAAAAACATATGACATAAATAAATGTATATAACGAAGTTTTGGAGGGGTATTAATCAATTTTCAATTATTGGTATCGTGCCAATCAATTATTCGGCTACTTGTAGATTTTACATTGTGTCCCGTTATGTTTGTCACAGTAGGCACTTGCTGCAGATAGGAACATGCCAAAGTCTACAAGGAATGAAAAGATTATGACAAAATTGGTACTGAATGTTTAAATGTAACGCATGAACATAAAGCTTTAAGAAAATTTGGTACCTGACGACAATCTTTGCAGTTTCACTTTCGACTTAGTAATTCTAACAATGTGGACAAGAGCAAACAATCACAGCAATGAAAATTAGAATCTGGTAGAACTGAATGATGACGGTCCAAACATAACAGCTGAAGAAATGAGCATGGCTATTAAGAAGATTAAGCTTGGAAAAGCTTCTGGACACGATTACATCTCACCGGAAATGGTAAAATTCATGGCAGTACATGGGGAGAGTATACTGCTGCGAGTTCAGCAACTGGGCTACCGTTTTAAAAAGATCCCAATGGGTTGGGAACTTTCTATCATAATTAAAATTTTCAAGAAAGGCGACAATACAGTGTGCGCTTCTCGAACATGACGGAGAGGCTCATGTTTGCTACCTGGACCTGGAAAAGGCCTTCGATAGGGTCCCATTGAGAGAAATATGGCGAGTGTTGCAAAAACGCAAAGTGCAGATCAGTCTTGTCAGGGTCATCAAAAGGTTTTATCACAACTACAGAAACCACGTACGAACTGGTAAAGATCTGGGATGAAGAAATGAGTGCTAGAAACATGGTGACCACACTGAAGACGAAGTCCATGGTGATCGCTCGACATCCTAAGCAGCACCATATCCGACTAAGAGGACGAGTCCTAGAACAGGTAGACTCCTTCAAGTACCTTGCGACTAGCATTTCCCAGGATGGAAAGATCGACCCAGAACTCAACAAGCGAACGGCGACGGCAGTGAGGTTGTTTAATGTCGCGCTTTCATAGGCAAATATGAGATCAGCAAGAGGACCAAACTGACTGTGTATAAAATAGTGTACCTTCCTATTATGACATATAGCGCGGAGTCTTGGACGCTGACAAGTAGACATCAGAGTAGGCTACAAGTAGCTGAGATGCGAGGTATCTACGGGAAGTGGAAAGGAAGACTAGATGGGTCCAGGTGAAAAACCCCCCAGCGTGAGAATAGAAGAAATGCAACTTCGATGGTTGGGCCACGTAGCACGAATGCCAGAAACCAGTTACCCATGAATAACCTGGGAAACCTGCTACGAAGGCAAGAAACCAAGAGGACGACCGAGACTCAAGTGGGCGGATAACCTCAAGGTTGCGCTGCGCGAGGGAGGAGCAAACTAGACCCGTGTTAGGACCCGGTGTTTATAAATCTAGTTTTTGAAGTCCTTAGTATCAAATCCGTTCAAATTAAGTGGGAATGCATGATATATGAATATTTTGTGGATTGCTCCAAACGCATCTATATAAACGATGATAAATCCGAGCTTCACAGTAGTTTCGGGAAAAGATTTCATATAGTTGTTTTTACAAATGATGTCACATATCAAGAAAAATTTTATTTTGAAATTTTGTTTGTTCAACTGTTTGAAGGATTAAAAAGGATAAAGTGTTCAGTAGCAAACATACAGTTGAATTTAATATAGTAAGAATTTTGGGCAACCGGTTTGTACCCTGATTCAATACATTTTTCAAACTGCTTAGGAAGAACGCTTGAAAATTAATAATCGTAGACAAAAATCAATGATGCAACTCATAGAATTTGGGAGCTCAAAATAGATTTGCGATGGGCTCAAATTTAGAGTTGAGGTTTGTATGGCTCCAGATATATTAAGTATAAAGATACATGAATGTAAATTGGTTGCGCCACTAATTAAAAATAGTGTTTAAAACCTGCTCAATTTCAAGAAATATAGTAGGTTCTTGAACTCGTTAGCTGTTAGTAATGTTTCATTCCGCTCTAAAAATTTATTAAATTAATGTTGATGCTGTAAACAACTAAAATTAAGAAAGTGATAAAAAAAATTAGTTACTATCTTTGATATAGCAGAAACAGTTTTTTCATCCATAAATAACAAAAAATTGCACATTTATTGCATAATAAGGTACATTAAATATTTAGGTACATTTATATAAAAATCCCTGATATTTATAGGTACTCTAAGCTATCTATTATATATGAAGATATATTATGTTTCTCTCATCACTATAAATATATTATATATTTTTTATATAATATATATAATTTTTTTTTAATATATATATATATATTAAACTTTTTTATTTGTACATTTATTTGAGGTAGTTAGTGTGTTTAGTGTTTATTTGTACATATTCTTTGCTTTTTGTATGAGGTAGGTTATGTTATAATTAAGCCTTTTGCAACGAAACATATCGCTGTAATATGATGTAATTTGTATGAAATAATTATTTATTTTGTTAACAGTGTTTTCACTTTAAAAATACATGTAGTATTTATGAAAATATGTCAACCTTATTTAGGTTAAATTTATTACTATAAAGACGATACATCTTGTATATCAAAGGCATTAATTCTAATTGTATGTTAAATTCACATAAATATAAATTAGTGAGCATAATACTAGAGATGTGAGGTTACTAGAGGTGATAATGATTATTTGTTGAATGCCATTAAAACACTTATTTCTAAAAAAAAACGCCTAAAAGCCTACTTTTGTTTCCAATTATTGTAATTTTTTGTTAGAAACACGTTTGGAAAGATGAAGTTGATTTTGATAGGTATTCAAATATATACTATATTTGTATACTCTTGAATGAAATACAATATAGTCAACAGAAAATTATTCAATAAACCAAATAATAACTGCAATTAGATAGTCATTAAAGTATACGTTAAAGATATTATTCCAGTTGCGTGCTAGTTGCTATTTTTCTGCACTAGATGGCAGTCTTCATCTGTTGTTGTAATATACTTATTTATAGTTGGCCTATTTCTACCGTGTAGGCTTATGACCGACTATGTGTTTTAACGTCGAGCATCTGCTATCGACGCTGATAGGTAGAGTATCAGATAATTCCGTGTTTACTTTATTGATTAACTCGTAAAGAGATCTTTATAGTGCGTAATTACCGACCTCGTTTCGTGTGTTGCCTAGATTCGATCAGCAACGCAAACCATTGTTTATCCTGGGGATCGAATCCGGGACTCTGCGGTGGAAGTCATGCATCTTGTCCACATCGCTACGGCGTCGGCCAGTCTTCATCTGAATCACATATTGTGTTAAATGACAGTTGACACAACAAAGTTGTGTTATGATAATTATTGTTGTCAAAAAATGACAGTTGTGAATTGACGGAACAGCTGGGTTATTCTAATCAAACTTCGATCGAAATAGCTATATTGAATTGAAGTTTTGACATTTTACTATCTTCTGTATGACGTCATTGTTTTTCAAGTAGTTGAAGTTTTCAAATTGGGTTGAAACGATTATTTTAATAATACGAGTGTTCATACGTTTGGAGTATTTTATGTCATATGAATTCGTAGTTCATGCTTTTTTGTGCATTTCACAGTATTTAACAAATGTATACAAAATTAGAAATGGCTTTATTCCTCGGTAGATTATTAATTATTGATGAAATCGAGCGACAAGTGGAGTAAAATGTTAGGGATGTTACATGAAAAGGGAGGGAAACCATATATTACGTAGTACCAATCCACAACGTAAAGTTCTACAAACATGAAGCCAAAAAAATTTCTATAAGCACCAACTATCGGAATAAAATATATGAATATATGAAAAGCTGAAAATGAGCCATGTAGTTGTGTCAAAAACAAACGACAGTTGTGTCATACACAACTGACAGTTGTAATATGTCAAAATGACAGCTGTGTTATGTTAAAAATAATTGTAATACTCCCTTTTCCCGTTTGTGGGTAGTTAGGTAATATAAAGCAGTTCTTTTTACTCGCTTTCAAATAATTAACGAACTTTAGCATAGATAGATGCAATAATTTTTCATGAAAAGCGCCTTCAATTTAATTGAATAGACTAACTTTTATCTTCAAAATAAAATTCCTGGGAATTAGGTCTTATTTTTTATTTGTGACTACGATTTGTCTATGTTTCGGCGGTTATACAGGAGTATGTAAGTTAGCCACGCGGTCAAGTTGCCTAGCAGGTAACCATGTGCAGTTTCGATACGCGGGTTTATGTAAGTTCGCTACACGACGTTATTTCCCACGCAAAAAGTTACCCGGAAAAATGACATATTTATCTATAGGTCACTTATCTATAGGTCAATAAAAACTACATATGCAAACATCAAGTTTGAAGTAGATTATGTGTATAAAATTTTTCTCCAAGATGTTTCACAGAGTTAACAAAAACGAAGTAATATGTTTTTAACAAAAAGTTATTGTTAAAAACATATTACTTCGTTTTTGTAGAATTCCTTCAAAACTTTCTTTCATGGTTCATAAATTTCTCAAGGGACAAGAAATATCTAATGTTCAGATAAGAAGTTCTCTTCATCTATTTAACTTATCTATTCAATCTATTCAATTTCTTTATGAATAACTTTGGAGTAATTAATGATTCAAAATTGTTACTTTCAGTGATTTGATTTTTTTCATATTATTAAATCATCCCAAAGTCAAATTATTTACAACATGATTAGGACAATTTTAGCAAGTGGCCAAAAGACAATCTTGTTGAATTATATATAGAGAAATGTAATATATTTAGTTTTAAAAAACTTAAAAACATATCTTAGTTCGATGATTTGAACTGGATGATTTGGAAATGTGGAAACATATTAATCAGATCAACGAATTGGGAATTTTGCTTGACTCACAATTAAATTTTAATGAACTGATGTATCTCAAAAAATTTTGAAGTTTAAAACATTATAAGGATTTATAAAACCTGAAGAAATTTAGCAGAAAATCTTTTAAAAATGTATATAAATCAAGTATCCCTCAAATATAGAATATGCGTCATTGTTATACAATATAGATTTTTAAGGTTTTGTGTATATTAACAATTACATATTAGAGTTATCAAAAACAGTTACGGACATATAAGATATATCATGATTCTGTTCATTTTGATACACTACCGATTAATTCCGAACAAAAAATTGGCAAAAAACCATACAAATGTATAGAATGCGATTCTTGTTTCAGCCAAGTTCAAATAGGCACACGTTTACTCATACTGGCATAAAACTATAGAAATGTTCAGAATATGATTCTAGTTTTAGACAGAGCTCGCATTTAAATATCCACAAGGTTCTTGATACTGACGAACACCATACAAATGTTTAGAGTGCGAGGTTACTTTCAAACATAAATGTAATTTAAGTAGCCACAAGTTTATTCGTACTGATAAAAACCCATACAAATGTTTAGAAAGCAAGTTTACGTTTAAATATAACTCGAATTTAAATAGACACAAGCTTATTCATACTGACAAAAAACTATGCAAATGTTTTAAATGCGATTCTCGTTTCGGCCAGAAAGAAAATTTAAATAGACAAGCTTGTTCATACACATTGATCAGTTTTGTAACACATTAATCAGCAACCTTCTGATCTGTCTGCAACCATCGGTAAATGTAAAATGGGCAGTTCTACAAAGAGATTTACCTCATTATAGACAATATCCATCGTATCTCATAACGCCATTTGTGTGATTCTATGTAGTCTTAAATTTTTATTCTGTGAGGTATTCTGTGAGGTTCCTTGTTCCGCTTATGATTCTTTGATGCCTGTAAATTGTGCATTGGGACACAGACATTGTTGATTCTTGGATAGTAATGGTAATCTGTGGAGAAATGTTAGCCACGTTGTCTTTTTTTTTATTCAGTATTTTACAATAATTTTCTACATGCGTTTGCAAATCTGAAATTGCTAATATATACATGAATATAAAGATGTAACGCAAACAGTGTATGATATCACCTCACAGACAAATTCCCTCGCCTCAAAGACGGACAGAGTATGTAAAATGGTTAGAAAGCATTTTATTCTAAAGCATTATTTCCTTGCATTTTGATTTTTTCTAATTCGCATTAAACGGGCTTAGGCGGCCAATGTGACGAACTTACATACTACCTTTTTCAACGTAAGAGATTAAAAATTGACCGCGTGGCATATGTCCGGTTATACTACCAACAGCGTCAGAACTCTCGAAATTATTATAATTGTGAAAAAATGTTGACACTAATTTTGGTGTTGCCAAAATAATGTTGACACATATCATAATAATTTGGGCCCTGATTATTATAATGAAATGTAAACAATTCTTAGCGATGAGTAGCGAATAAGACCAACGAAATACTGAAATTTTATTTTCAACATTAATCGAAAGAGATCGAGAACAAAAGCTTATTAATTAAAAATTTAATTTTTTAGCTGATCTTTAGACTTTTAAAGCGATTTTAAGTGTAATTCAATAAGTGTTAAATGTCATTTCAGCGGTTGTAATATATAAACATGAACAAGAACAATAACATGAATCCTTAAAAGTAACATTTTCAATTAATTATCGCGTATTAAATCCTCTTCCAGGACCTTAAAAAAGATTCATTAGAGTAGATACGAATTTTAATACTTTTGTTAATAAATAAGTTTTTGATTTTGTATTTCTCCATTTCTTATTAACTTTGGGGTTCTTTTTCCATAATCCATATGCTTCAATTTTAATGTATATTTTTTTAAGGATCATATTACTTTTAAGGAACATATTTATAATTTGTAAGTTAATAATTACACAGGTACTGTGCTACACCGTGGAAAGCATTTCTATTATCATTAGTAGTGAGAATTTGGTGATTATAGCGATACTTAGCGTGTCTATACGGCAATAGAGCTGCGCTTTGCATGTAAGACGTATCCAACATTGGTGATGACGACCGATTTCCTCCTCTACTATCAGCTGATGCCTCTCCAATCGATGGTGATATTAAAGGAGGCGTCGTATATGAATTCTTTTGGCTGCGTTGTCGTAGTAATGCAGTACTCTGTATATAGGACGCAGCGAATATCAGCGGTGGGGTACGACTACGTATGTTTTCACCTCCGCCAGAAGGTGAGGTTAGGGGTGGAGTGGTGAAATTTTGACTGTGTTGTCGTTTCAGTTGACGATGATAGCTCTTGGAGATGGTCAAGGGTGCAAGTTGACCGTGATACTAGGGGCTAGAACCATCTCCAGCGCCACTGTGATGCAAGGGATGACCACCGCCGCCAGCGGCTGCTGCGGCCGCTACTGCTGCTGAAGAGACGGCACCGCTTGCGGCTGCAGCGGCTACCTAAAAATTGTTTCGAATGAATTTACCAAAAATATTTAAAAAACGTTTAATAGAAAGAGGATTAATTGAGTTGCTAACCTGTTGGAATGCCTTAAGACTTAGTTCACCTTTATGTTCTCTAGCAATATGCCTTCTCACGGTATTGTTTCTTGTAAATGTTCGCGAACAAAATGGACATGGTACACGAATGCCTTGATGGCGTTGTCTAATATGCGCTCGCAAATTTGTCTCATAGCCATATAGGCGCTCGCAAAATGGACATTTCAGTTTTTTTCCTGTAAATAAAAATAACTATCAAAACACTTATTAAACATAAAACATATTATTATTTTCTGAACATATTAGATTACAGAGGTAAGTAAATTGGACATAAGAAGTTTCACTTCAAATACAATTAGTTTATAGAAATATGAACATAACTGGATATAAGACGTAGACATCTAATTTAAACTTAGAATAATTACAATTTAAAAAGTAAATGGAAGTGAATCTTTTTAATATTATTTTCTTCGAACATTCATACCAGAGATAAACTGATATTGTCACATGTTAATAGCTTCTATTAACATGTGACAATTATTTATATCAATAAAGTTCTTAAAGAAAAAATAGGTACGTAATGTCAATAATCACAACAAATGTCTTTAAAAAGCCACTTGTTGAAGATGTCTGGCGCCATTTCACCCATTATTATAAAGTATCATCAGTATCCTCTTTATTAGGAGCATCACGGTTTTGAAAACCGAGACTAACTCACAAGCCGGCTGTTGATAGAAATGAAAATTCGTACTATGAATTATTAGTTTTTGAATGGAACCAACTTTAAATGTAGTAGTTGATGTTCTTAATGTTACATATCTATCGTTGTTGATATAGGTATTACGCGCCTAATATGAGAAGTAGGTAAGATTAAGGCAATATTGTACTGAGACATTAAGTGCAAAGAAGAAGACGACTAATATCGCGTACAAATTTTTAGTGTCTTAACGTACGGAAAATTTTCTGGGGGGGGGGGGGTTTGTAAGTGGCAAACTGATCGAGTTTTTATTATACAGAAAACAGCATTACTTACAATTTTAAATTTAAATAGTCAAACAAGTTGCACATCTGTTTTCAAGGCTGAAACATTATTAACAATTTATCTTGCTCAAGCTCAGTGCTTGTTGAGAATGATTTAATTCCAGCTGCGGTAAGCGGATTTATAAGGAAATTTTGGGACTCCTAGAAACATTGTTATTGTCACAAGAGGGTAACTAAATTAATGATTTTATCTATGTTTAATCATTGCGGCCATTAGTATGTCGCTGCAGCAGGCTTAGTATTGTATCTTAAGGACGTATTTCATCTAAAAAATTTGTTTTTGATCAATAATCAACTAGAAAAATTAATTGAAAAGTCAGGTTAGAATCGCGTTTGACATTTGGTAGATCTGCAAGCAGCCGGTCAATAGTCAGCAAATCAGTGATTGTTAAGTAGAGCGTCTACTTGTGTTAACAGTTCGTGAATTACATAAGATTACGGCAGATGTCGAGAGAGGCGCTGCGACAGTTTAACGTAGGACAATTTTCGCTATTTTCCTTAAGAGGAATAATTTGTTCATTTTATTGACTCTATTAAGAAGATACGACACATCTGCCACGAGGTAAGGCAAGATAGCCTGTGCGGGTATATTAGACTGATTATTCCCCGACGTGATTATTCGAGAATGAGAATATTTGAGATTTTGCATTGGCACAATTGTAAACCTGGCACAATTGCACTGGCACAATTGTAATTCTATCCCTGGGTTATTGAGATTTGACGGCAGAGAGAGAGTTGTGTTGCCTTCACTATTTAAATGTGTGTGAACGGAGGAATTTTGTAATACTAAGATTTTATTTACCACGTTCCTAGGAGACGTGAACCGGAAAATTTAGATTACTGTGGAAGGCTTGTAAATATTAGGCCAAAGGGCGTTGTTTGTACATACTCATTGTACAGAGATCATTAGGTATATGTAGTAATCATCTAGATCAGGGGTCGGCAACCTTTTTCGGACGGCGGGCCATTTTCAAAATAAAAATTTTTATGCGGGCCGCACATTCAAAT